>VSDK01020920.1:515-13118 GCA_009767595.1 Symbiodinium kawagutii
CCACCCGTGCCTTCCGCTATGGCTTCCCCACCACAGCATTCCAGCGACCCAGCAGTCCCACCATATGTCCCTGGTCCACCATCCAGTTGTTCATATTTCCATGTTGTTCTAAATTCAATTTCATGGCGGAGTTTTGTTCGAGTTTGTTTGTGTTTTTCATTCATGAATCCTGCCACGCTCCCACCTCTTGTGATTTTAAGGTCTACGATGCTTTGGGGAACGGTGCGGTGCCAGAACCTTTTCCGATACAGGATCAATATGTCAAGGCGGTCAAGGCAAAGGCCGCTGCAGCGGAGGAGGAGGCTTCCGATCCAGCTCATGGAGGGGTTGTAGAGAAAAAGCAGAAAAGGAAAGATGCAAAGAAGAAACCATCTAGAGCGAAATCGGACAATGAAGAATCATCTTGGAATTACAATGCCATCAAAACGGCTTTCATAAAAGCGAAACGTAAAGAGAATAATCTGAGCTACGATGAAGCCAAGGAACAGTGGGATAACTCTCAGGAGAAAAAAGACATCCTGGGGCCTCTTAGCATTCCCGAGTTGAAACGCCGGCGTTTCATTAGCAAGACATGCGAGGTCAATCCATGGGCTTAGGTTTTCACTCTTCTCAGCACAGGCCCCTAAGGGGTGGGGTGCCTGTCAGCCTGAACATCGGCTGTATCCGGTGATCCTCTTTGGACCTAGATGTCGAAAAAACCTTGCTCTCGATCTGGGGGATGTTCCGCAAATGATTTGTCACTTTTGATTCATTTACATGTTGTGCTTTTCGATGATGAGCTGGACCACAACATTTGCAAGTTGAGCATGGTGCATTCTCTTAAGCAATTTGGATCCTAGCTAGGGCATCGAGTTCAGTTTCGTACCCGCATCGAGTCTCGCAAGCTATGCCTAGTGTTCTGGACATGTTGAGATGGAAATTTCCACCGGCGATGATCCTGCTGGTGCTTTTGACCCAGTGGAATACTCTACTCAAGCATGACAGGGATCCTCAGCCCTACTTTTAACAAATCGTTTTTACACCCCTCAATGGTTTTCTGGGGTTGAAATTGAAAACATATTTCTCAGTTTCCCGCTTAGGAACTCCATTCTCCTTTCAAAACAAACCACTCAGGATCGTGATTTCTGTGAAGTTTTCAGCGGGGCTGGTGCTGTGACGGCAGCAATGCGAGATGTGACTTGTACAAACTATCAGTATGTTTCCATATTGTTTGTTTCATGGTTGTCCACATCCCTGGAATTCATGCCCTTCTCAACCATTCACCGCTGGCTTGGGGCCCCGGCTGAGGCGCAATTCACAGGAGCTGCGCTGGACCTGTCAGACAACCCGGTCTTTGATTTAACCACGGCGGCGGGTTTTGTGACCCTCGCTTGGAAAGTTAGGGTGAGTGTTTCCTTGGTTTCTGTTGGGGGGTGTCCCGCCAAAGTTTCCATGGTTTCTTTTGGGGGATATCACCACCAAACTTTCTTTGGTTTCTGAGGGGAATATCACCGACACCAAAGTTAATAGAAATTGCTTGGGCATCCACGACCTGAGGTTGACCATCAATGAGATCCTGCGATGTAAACCCGGAGCCCTGGTGCTCTTGGCTCCATGCTGCAAATCCTTCTCTCGCATGTCTGGTCGTTGAAATTCATGATGTTTAGATTTGGGGGTTGTATCTAACCAGATTGGTTCATGGTAATAAAGTAAGACAATGGTTGGATTCCATGATGTGAAATACACATGTGTTGAATTAGTGAAATAAATTTCCTAATTGTTCAGAATTGAGAACACACCGGTACATATTGGCCCTGCAGGTGCCGACACACTTCTGGGCGGAGTTGGATCAAACCATATGGCAACACCGGCTATGTGTTTGTCAGAACTGGCAACATATTGGGATGCAGGGTCTGCTTGATCGTCCTACTATGCTCCTGCATGGGAATCCGGTGGCTTCTAGAGCAGCCTTCTGGTTCGTGCTTCAATGCGATGCCTCGATTCCAGCTTCTCCTCACTTTGGTCGATGCCCCTCCATTGCATAATTTGGTATTTATGATATCGTCTAAGGTCGCCCATCCAATTTTGTCACCATTGTGGGAATTGACAATTCACAGCGGTTGACTGGATGTGAATTTTGGGGGTATTCCTTGCCTTCGAAGGGTTGTTTTGATACAAGTAATTCCTCAGGCATTGATGGATAATTCTGGGGACTAATGAATGAAGGCAAAAATCCGTTCACGCCATGGCTGATAGAAGTATTGGTATAAGTAGAAATACACGTTTGTATGTATATATCTTTTTCCCAGGTATATATATATATATAAATTTTTTTATATACAAATAAAATATGTATTGGGCGGGGTGGGGTGGGGTGGCAAGCCTCTCTGGCTTAGAGAGTGAGTTGCAGCGCAACATTCCTGGGTCTGAAAAAGTCTGCAGGAAGTTGTTGCCATCAATGCCTGGCCAATCTAGGCGCCTTGACCCAAGGAGAAATCTTGCCCATAAATGTCTGGGCTAGACTGTCTTTTTTTCCAGAGGCCACCGCCTACCATTTTATGGTCGTTTCTGGTCGCTGGTGACCTTTCTTTCTTACTTTTACTGTTCCATTTCAATCGCGAATGTGCGAATGTTGTGCGTGCAGATTTTCACGTCGATTCGGATCTTTGCGCTTCCTTCCACTTCGCGATTGACAGCTGCTTGGCATTTCTTTCTTGGAGCAGAAAACAAAGCAGTTCACTTTTGTCCGCGGGCCTGGGAATGTACTTTTATTTAGACATTCATATTATATAGATATTTTATATATATATATATATATAAATATAGAAAAATATATATGGATATATGACCCTTCCATGGCGTGAACGGATTTCTATTTTTCATGCTCCGACCCAGCACAAATAATGGCTCTTCCGGGGACCAAGATTTCTTCCCAACATCAGGTCTGGTCTGGGAGATTCTGGATGGCCAAATTCAATGGCCCCAGTCCCAAGCCACACATTATGTTTTCGAACGACAAGGGGATGGTCCAAGCCTTGTGCCAGATTGCTGGCTACCTTCCTCGGTCCGAAGCGCGGTTGTGCCCAGTGAAGACCACAACGAAGTACGTAGACAAGCAGGGTGTAAAGCGGTGTACTGGACTGAAGAAAGAACTCCGTGATTCTCAGTCCCTCGCATGAAATTAGACATTTCAAATCATAAGGTTGAACTGCAATACCAGATAGTTTTCTTATTACAATCATGCCACATACAATGATAATAATTGTGGTTCCACTCAATTGGCTGGGGGTTTTGGAAATCCTTGGTCCTTTGGTGAGGACCTACACACCAGAGTTTGGTCGATTCGTGACGGATCTATTGAAATCCCGCAATGGCGTTTCTTGGCTCTTCTCAAGATTTTTTCAATAGATGATCTTTCACAGGATGGTAATTGTTCTAGTAGCACTGTCCCATTTTCTGGTTGAGGAATCCCATGAATATTCAAAATCTACTTCCCTCTCCACTTTAATGGCTTTCATGGTCCTCAGGAACCTCTCCCTGGTCCACCTCATCCACCAGCTGATATCGATATGCGGCTCACCGATCTTGAATTGTTTCGGGTCCACTGCTCTTCATTGGGAGATACGTGGGATGAGGCAGGGTCATCTGGTTCACCAATGAGAGATTGAAAGAACTTGTAAATTTGCCCAGGATTAAAAAATCATGAGTTTCTTGGTTCAAATGTGCGACCACAAACCGGCCTGGCTGATCTAGGGACCCAAGCCTTTAAAAGGCGAAGCTGCTGGAACCAGTGATGTACCTCGCTCGCTGCAAGCATATTTGCATCCCGAACGGATGGGAATCTTGGGACAAGACTTCATTCCCTTTTCACGAATATTCACAAATGATTTTATGAATGTTCAATTCTTGATGGAGGGAAAACATCCCAGATCTCTTCTTAGTGAAAAGCATTTTTCAGGGGTTCTGTCCTACGACCAACATTGAATCTGAGGAAACTGTGCTGAGCGATCTGAACCTGCGACCACTCAACCTTGAGTGATGTTGCTGTGAAGTTCTAGCTGCTAGCTTTCGATTTATCAAAACATAGTTGGTGTGCTCCAGGTTTCCACCAACATGGACAGATCGAAAGGAAACCGGATAGGTTTCACTCCACATGAACAAACTCGGTAGCTTGAAGTCTAAAACCGATAATTGCTGATTCCTTGCTGGGACATTCTTATCATGGGAAATTCTTTTCTTTCTGCTAGGGGGTGGTTATTCATGGAAACACCGTGCCTGATGATAACTATTGTCAGTAATGGTGAAGAATCATGATTGCAATGAAGATGACCAAGCATGGAAGCAACATGCTACCCAGAACCAAAACAACAAAGTGAACCTTTGTTTTCACAACATGAAAATGTACACATATGGAAATGTTCGCGGCGATGTGGAAACGAAAACCTACCAAACCCGTTAGTCATGAAAATAGTAATTTTCATGGTTGAGCGCATTGTATTTTGATTTTCAAGAAAACACGAAAAACACACACAAAACACGAAAACACGAAAACCATGAAAACACGAATCACGAAACCGCATTGGTTGCGTGAAAAAACGTGCAATGACCATGAAAAAACGCTTCCTGGACATGAAAACAGCATGAAAAACGTGAAAATCAGAAGCTGCAAAAACACGAAAACACCGAACCTGTATGTGTGAATTTTGAAGGCGGGTTTGGGGATAGCCGTTTTCATACTTCCCAAGATCTTCCTTTTTCGCAATTTGTGATTTGATTTCATGGCGCGGACCAAAGCCACCAGTTGCCAGCCTCCCAGCGCTACTGAACTTTCTGACTTGGCCAAGAAGGTTCGTGAGGAGAAGGATGCTAAACGGCCTGGTTCTGATGCCGATGTCCCCAAGGCCAAGAAAGCCAGGGTGCAGCGAGAGCTGATCACAGAGGAGGACCTGCTGATTGCGGACACCTTCGATCCGCGTGAGCTGAACTTTGTGCTGTCGTGGGACAACTTTGATCGGCTGAAGAGTTTCTACAAGATGGGGGACTATGAGTGTACTTGCATTCATTTGGCTATGATCGGAAAGGTTGAGGAGGGCAAGAAGCTTTGGAGCAAGTATCAAATCCCGGGCTACATGTTTTCCAAGTCTGGCAAGTTTGACCGTAGCAAAGCAAAGGGTCAAGGCCTGGGTTGCTTGTTAAAAAATGTTTACACCACATATGAAATCTGTGAGTGAATGGTTTTGATCCCGGAGGTGAGTCTGATGCCAAAGCAAAGAGCGCCAAGGAGTCCATGAAGGAACCCCTTGCGAATGGCGAGGATTCCACCAAGGAGCCCTCTGCGAATGCCAAGAAGTCCATGGAGCCCCCTGTGAATGCCAAGAAGTCCACGAAGAAGGCTCCTGAGAATGCCAAGGCGGAGAGTCTCTCCGATGTCCGCATGAAGGAGCCAGAGGAGGAGGATGGATCTGATGACAGCAGCTCTAGTTCTGATGAGGACTTGTTGTCTGGCTCCTCTAGCCATCCTTCTGGACCTCCAGATGACGAAGATGGTGCTCCAAAGGCAGTGGCTCGGCCGGATGACTTGGATCTCGATTGCGACGATGATGAGGCAATCGTCAAGAAGCCAGAGGTGACTGAACCGGAGAAGGTTTCCACTGATCACGCAGCTTTGGATGCCAAGTGGAATTTGAAGAACCAGGTGATCGCAGTTGCAACACCAGCGAAGGCTGTGCTTTGGATTTCATTCATTGCCAAAAGTTCACATTTTCTTGGTGATGTTCATTTTATGATCCCATATTCTTGATGCTTTCCCTCCACTACTTTGTTGTTGCACTCTGGCTACTGGTTTTTCAGCTTTTCGAGATCAGGTTGAAGCATCGGTTCCTGAGCCTCCTTCTCGCCTCCTGTGTCTTGGTTTTGTTTCAAGTTTTTTTGGCAACAATTATGGGTTGTTTGAACCCCTCAATTCTTTTAGAGAGGACTGAACAATTACATGATGAAAAATGCCTTCCAAGGTCATGTGAGACTTTGGTCTTGGGCCAGCAGGACCTCTCTGCCCAAGCCTCTGTGGTGCATGCGAAAGCTGTTCCAGAAGACTGCGGAAATTCGGAGTTTCTTGTCACTAATTTTTTTGTAAGGGTGAACATAATTGGTGGGTTTTGGCATGTTTTTGGGGCCCAAACAAATCGAATTTTTTGGATCCCAAGTCATGTGATTAGGCTTGGCCCTTCAGCATCGAATGTGGCGGCGGACAGGGCCAACAAGGTTGATGCTGGGAAAACGCAGAGGTTGCGTGATGCCTTGTCTGGGTTGCAGAAAGGCTTGGCTGATCCAGATCTCAAAGCTATCTTCAAAGGTCTCATTGAGGAGTTTTGCCCAGATGATGAGTTGCGAGCTGCGCGCAGTGGTGAACCTGCTTCATCGAATCCTGGTGGAGGGGCTCCTCCGGCTATTGCTGCTGGTGTGGAGACAGTCGAGCCAGAGGCTAAGACAGACGACGCCCCGGTTGATGCGACTTCGACGGAGGCCCATGAGAAGAAGGAGCCGGCTGTGGAGGTGATCAATTCGAGCACACACAGGAGGGAGCATGCCCGTTTGAGCAGGAGAATGAATTCAGATGATGCTGCTGCCACATGCCCAGAGATGCTGAAGCTTTGGAATGGATCCCGCAAGGACAAGATTGTGAAATCGGATGAAAATCTTCAACTGTGTTGGTTGCAAATGGTTTTAAGTTTCCAATGCCTTTTACCCAATTAACCCAATTAAATGTTTTGTTCACGGTTTTGTTTTGAATGGGAGCGATGACAACAATTGTTTTTTTACATCGAACATGAAAACCCTAAACACGTTTTTTTGTGATGGCTGAAAAGGAGAAGCAAAACCTCCTTCGTACTTGGATTGAAACTGGCGAAAACCTGGATGCTTGCGAGTCTAAGTTGGTCCTCACGAAGAGCCAGGAGACGGAGCTTGAGCAGTCAAAGGAACTCCTCACTGTTCGCCAGATGGTGGAGAAAGGATTTTCGCAGAAGCTTGGTTTGGTTTGGTTTCAGCATACCAGAAAATTTTTGGTGATTTCTTTCTAGTGTTAAGTTTTGCAAACTTTTGAGGATGAAACTATTTCTTGGGAGTCTTTATCTTTGGGTGTTTGGGGATTTTGACATTGCCTTCAGGAGGAAGATCGATACCATCATCAGCAAAGGAAGTCCTGTCTATGATGAGGATGCTCCGGACTGTGCGGAGTCGGTCCGCTTTTGGTGCAGCGTCGGAGGGAAGCGGACTGAACGGGAGAAGGTTAGCATCACAGGCCAGGCCAGTGTGCGTACCAAAATCACGGGGAAGGGCATTGCAGCTTTGGCCGATACAACCTCATCATTGGCAAGTTCGGGTACAAAGGGTGCACCTGTGTCATTGGCTTCGCTGGTGCAGATTGCAGAGAATTGCAAGGGGCCCCGTGATGCCGAGAAGACTCCGGAGGAGCCCAGTGCCAAAGATGAGAAAGTGGAGAAGAAAGCGAAGAAGGGTAAGGACAAAGACAAGAAAGCCAAGAAAGAAGAGCCCAAGACCACCCAGGAGAGGAAAGATTTCATCCGTAACTTTTCTTTTGCAAATATCCAATCTTTTCTTGTACCCTTAATTTGTAAAATTCAAGTTTGGGGGATACTAAAACCAATATAATTTGTTTTTTTGTAATTATTGCAACCACCAAGTTGGCTTAGGCAATGAGATCAAGAAGGAGTTGAGCAAGTGTTCCGTTCTTTTCGACCTTCCCTCTTCCAATTCTATTCGCGCACAGCTGGTTGCCATGAAATCCACTTTGGAGGATTTGGTGCAAAGGCTACTTGGCCTCTATATGGTGTTTACAAAAGATATCGGTTCCACCACCAAACAAAAAATACAAGTTGACCACGTTTGCCCCAGGTGCAGTTCCGCCGATGATGACACCATCGATGCTTTCGCTTTGGAAGCTAGCAACGAGGCGGGCATGTTATGGTTTCAAACTTTCAGGAGTTGTCCGACCCAGCTGAGTTTGGAAACAAATGGTCTAATGTAGAATTTTGAAAATTGCGCAAGAAAATATGTATCCATCATGTATGTTTACTCAGCAAGATTTAACAGAATGCGAATCCACCAGCCCAAACCTCCAGTGAAATCACACTGAACCCATCCGATCTCTAGAAAGTATTACATGTTACATATGGATTCATTTCCTTTGTAATTCTGCTGTTCCCCCAAAAAATCATACTATGGCTCTTTTTATTCATAATCTGGCCCAATCCGTTGCCAGGTGGATGCCTGCCGACTGCTCAGGGCCCAGGCCAGAGCCATCGTGACCGAGCTCAAGAAGGCAGATGCAGCCGCCTCGAAAGGCAAGTGAGATGGTCCCGTGCAGCTGTTGGCGTCCAGGCTGCTTAGAGCGGTAACCCATGTTGGATTGAATTAATCCATGGGGTGGTGGGTGACCACTGCAGTTTGGAAATGCTTTTTGAAAAGCTGACGACCATCCTACATTTAGATTTTGATTTTGTGGATCGGTGGCCATTGAGCCATGATCCCTGGGCAACCGATGGAACCAAATCAGGCGGCGGAAAAACAATTCTGTCATTGATTGATGCTTTGGAAGGGATGGTTTTGAAACAATAAACTTAGATGGTAGTTGACATTCTCTCCCCACGCAGGTGCTCATGAATCGCAGCAGCTTCTTCGTGAACAGCTGGACTTGGGGTTGCTCGACCATTGAAATTCGTCCCCAGAACCAGGAGGATAACCATGGGGTTGCGCCTGTAATCATGGAAGCATGCCCCCACTCACTCCGAGGCTGCTGGAATTTGTGGGATCTGGCCGAACTTCCGTGCGGCATTCCCGTGATCTAGCTGCTATCTATGACAGTGACTTGGTGACGACCCTTGTCGATATTAATCAGGCTCACGCTTCTTGACCAAAACTGTTCCAAATCCACTTCTTGCAATCGGTTCAGAATTATTTTTCAACATGTTTCAGCTAAGAAATGATCGGGAACGTGGGTTGCACAATCGATCTTTGCGAGCTCGTGCATCTTTGCCAGTGAGAATCAGCTGGGTGAACATTCCTATGAAGAAATCCTGCGATGACCCCACCATTGTTATGGAGAAATGGCCTCTTCTAAGACCTGAGGACTTTGCATCTGAGATGGATTTGGTATTGTTATTGATTTCCCACTCTTGTTTCCCACATATTGCTTTTGTGAATTCTCCAGCAGCCTCCAGCTGGGTTGCCCGGGCCAAGGTAGCCACGCTGATTTCAGAAGGATACCTGAGAGCATTGGTGTCTGATCTGGCTGGGCTGGCCCGTCATTGGGAAGGGCTGTTGCAAGACTTTCCATCCCATCCTGTTCAAGATCCTCGAAGCAGCATTCCATGCACATTGTACTGAAACTAGGCCGAAGTCCCACAACATGTTGAAAAGTTTTGTTACTGTTCCTGATCATAAACCCACCATGTGTGTTTGGGGCAGCCAAGCCTAGGCGATGAAGTGAACCAATTGGGTGACAGTTTTATGTTCCTGATGTGGTCGCCTGATACATCACCATTTCTCACAAACTCGATCATCAGCCGCTTCCCAATTGCTGTGCTTCCTGCCTCGCGATATGCTCATTCAGAAGCTGGAGTGAACATATCCTTGGAGGCAGTGGCGCAGGCCATTGTGCGTTCCTTCGACAATCTTGCAAGATCGGGCATCAAGATTCGTGATTTAGATCCCAGTATTCGTCAGCCAGTGACCTTCTTGCTATGAATCAGATTTTTCTTTTTCACGCTCAACCATGGTGAATGTCTCATACTGGTGTGGAACATGTTTCTTATACGTGTTCTATGTTGGATTTTTTGCGAGCATGTGCAAATCAATTATGGGTTTTATGGGGTCTATCTATCAAATCTATCTGTATATGTTTGTAAATCTAGCCATGATCATCCAATGTTTCCCGGCCACTCCAGGTGGCTGTACTTCGCTGCTATGTCACCGGGTTTCGTGGAGATTGGAAAGCATTAGCCCAAATTTTTGCATTCGACCGACATTACAACACAAACCAGGCGCCTAAGGAAGCAAAGGTTTCCCATTCAAGGATATTTCTAATATGTTAATCTTGGAGTAACGAATCTAAGAAGCTGCTCTTCAGAAAAAGGGTTTTTTAATTTCTCTTCCATACTAAGTTTTCTCTAGAAAACCCGATCTTGCCGCCGTTGTTTCTGCTGTGGCTCCCTGCGCAGATTTGCTGGCTGTGTCACGCCTCAAAGGGGGCTGACAACGATGTGGACATGGCTTTCACCAATGCATCGGATCATGCAAACTTCTGGGCAACCTATTTGGTCTCGAAACCATGGGTGAACGACCCACCGTATTCGCAGCTACATGGGTTCTCCATTGACATGATCTGCCCTGATCTTCTGCACGTTGTGAATTTAGGGGTGGCGAAGGATGTGTGTGGTTGCATCATGAAAATATTGGTGAAAGAATCCAACGTTTTCCGAGGAGCTACGATCGAAGAGAAACTGCAAGATGCTACGGCTTCACTGCGTGCTTATGCGCGGGCGCATCAGCTCCCACTGCGAATGAAGAAATTTAGCAAGAAAAAATTGAACTGGAAAGCCAATTCATACCCAGAGCTCAGAACAGGAAGTGGCTATGATGTCAGTGTCATCTCGAAATGGCTACAGCATGCTCTGTCAGGGCACCAGCATATTTACCCACAATTTGCTACACTACTGTGGGCCCTCAACAATTGTTTGAGTATTCTGTATGCGGCCTCTTGGTTTTTGTCCGAAGAAGACCGTATGAGAATTCGAACGATGGGCTCTGTATTTATGAGGGTCTATCTCCAGCTGTCCAATGATGCACTCTCTAGGAATGAGTTTATGTGGCGTTGCCGGCCAAAACTGCACGTCCTTCATCATGTTTTTAAGTGTCACCGAAAGGTGAACATGGCAAAATTTGCCACCTGGATGGATGAAGACTTCCTAAAAAAAATTTCAAAGACACTTGGATTAGTGAATGCTCTCACTGCACAAGAAAGAGTGCTTCAGAGATGGCTTATGGCTTTGCCATCGCATTTGCAAAAAGCCATGAACAATCAGTGATAGCCCCTGGAGCGCTAACACTGGCAGCGCCACGGCAAAAACCAAGCTGAGCGCCCGGGCATTGTGGCAAGAACTCGCCATCGCGATCCAGAATCGAAGGTTGTGGAAATCAAAATTAAGTTTCAGGTTTTTGAATATCCTACTTGGTGCCCCGATAAAACTGATGGTATAAATGTAAACATGGTGTGATGATATATGTAAACATGGTATGATTTTCTCTCTGCCCCCACAACGGTTTTCATGTGTGAGCCAAATTTGTGTCCACACACACACACACATATAAAGATTTAGTGATATGATTCAAACTATTTAGCTTCGAAAAAAGGATTACCACTAATCCATGTATGTATAGCTATCCTATTTCTGGCTCGAGGATTCAAAGTCCTGGATTGCTTTCACGCTGTCAGTTCTTGCTTGTATGCATATGCTCATTTCCTGCAGGAAAGGAAGTGGTGGTTGCAAATGCACATGGTTGCAAAATCACGCGCAAAGGACGGCGCAAGAAAAAATCCACAAATCCATTTAGGATCAAAAATTTCAAGTGCTTGTGCCAACATGCACATGGTAGCGGAGCACATCAGTGGCCAACGCAAACCTTGAGGTCTATTGAAGCCAATTGGGCCCTGTTAGCCGTGAAAATCGTGAAAACACCATTTGACCGTGAAAACATCATTTGACCGCCCATTTTCAATTTCATGGTCGGGAGCGGGTGGGACCACTTTTTTATGGACAAATGGCTCTCTAGGTCCACGAAAGGGTCTGGCTCTTCGAGCCGAGACACCGGACATGGTAAGCATGGCACCGAGGCTGGGGGGCACAAGCAACGTCCACTTCGAAAGTGGATTCTTCCTGGGCCACCTGAGGGAACCGTATCATTCACCATTAAAGGGGATGATTATTTCAACGGTATCACGTCGTATTGCACCATTCTGGTTCCCGGAGATGATGTGAACGGCTCTACCACGATTCCCACCATTATTGTTGGTCCTGTTGCGGGGAATTCCTCGGCTATGCCATGGGAACAGTTCGTTAGGAGATTGACTACCTACCTAGGATTGACCCTGATGGATGGTATGGCTAAAGTGTTGGAGAGAGGATCGTCCCATACTTGGAGTAACGAAAAATGGCTTCGTCTCTACCACTTCATCCTGAAGAAAGCGGGGCTGTCCAATACGAGTCACTACATGAATGCGGTGGCCATGGACTTGATGATCAAAGGTCCTGATGAGTTCGACGATCCAGAAATGAAACAGGCGATCAAGATGTGCAGGACGAAGATGACAAATGCCGTGGGCATGCACGTCCCAGAGGACCCCGAAGACCATGGTGACGGTGTGCTTGCAGGCAATGTGAGGAACCAAACCACCATCGTCATTACTGACCTGTACACACGTACGAAGGCAGGGAGAAACACGATCTACTTGGCGGCTGGAATGACTTCGTCATTTCATTACCCCAAATTGCAGATCTTTCAGCTCAGTCACTACGACCGAAATGCTGGAGACCCGGTCCAGAAGTA
>VSDK01020920.1:16642-34088 GCA_009767595.1 Symbiodinium kawagutii
AAGAACAACATGAGTGAGTCTCTCGACCAGAACTCAGTATTGAGAAGGAACCTTTCGCGCTTCATCGCACGCCACTACCCTCCTCGGGATGGTACCAGATGCTGCCCTGCTTGTCATCGAGAGGTGGACGTGAGGTTATCTCTGTGCATCAACTGCAGAGGTTCCATGATCGCTCGAGGAGAATACAAGGACGTCCGCATCCCCAATGAGGTGAAGAGATCTGATCCAACAGAAGAACGCGACGACGCCGCTGACAACATTGTCAGCAGTATGGCTCAAGAGGCCAGGGCGAAGGTGGATGCAGAGCCCAATCAAGAGATGGACGTGGATCTTGAGGATGAGAGCAAGGACATTGCCAAAGAGGATGATGCTGCAGCAGCTGAGGATGAAGAAGCCGAGGC
Source organism: Symbiodinium kawagutii (assembly GCA_009767595.1). Classification (NCBI taxonomy): domain Eukaryota; class Dinophyceae; order Suessiales; family Symbiodiniaceae; genus Symbiodinium; species Symbiodinium kawagutii. The sequence continues at coordinate 17,044 of VSDK01020920.1, forward strand.
ATCATTTGCAAAAGAAGGACGAGCTGGTGAAGTCCATGATGCTAGCATCCCCCCTTGGGCCACGAAGCTTCAGTTCGGGATTGCAAAGATGGAAGATGAACCTTGCGTCAACATTGACGCTGTGGATGACTATGCCGCTCAATTCGATGCGGTCATCGCAGACATCTTTCATGCAGAGTACCCAACATTCTACAAGAAGCACAGGAAGTTTGATGATCAGAACATCTGGAAACTCCAACGTGGCAAAGAGGATAAAGATCCCACTCCTCTCGTGGCAAGGGCTGACTCGATGTATCCACTGCCCTTCACCGTCGATCACCTGCAACAGTTTCGAGAGGCCGTTCAATGCGAGCTGGACAATTTTTACCATGCACGCAAGAACGAAAGAAGGACACTCGAGACCTATATGGTTGGTGCAGGATTCGCATATTCCTTTTTGCGAATGATGAAACATGTCTTCGAATGTGGGATGACCGGTGACTTTGTCAAGGAGATGACTTCGGCCAAAGACACAGTCAAGAAGGTCAAAGACCCGGACTTCGAAATGACAAAAAGGACACGAATCATGGACTTGAGTCGATGGGTGCGACGGGTGATTCGAGGCACATTCAATGCCGAGTACTATGCGTACTTTCGCCCTGCAGAGATGGAGATCAATCCGGTGGGCGTCCTGGCATACTCGTTCAAAGCTCTCAACCGCCCTTACAAAGTGCTATTGGGCAGCTTGGGCATTCGACTCACGGATCAAATGCAAGAAGAGATCAACAAACTGATGGAGGATCCTGTGAAGGCGCAACGCGAGTTGACCAATCAGCTCAAGATTGATGTGGCATCACGTCCTATGCAGCAGGCTATGAACGCAATGATCACGGACGCAAATGTCATGGCTGCTGCAGGTGCTCAAGCATCACGTGCGGCCGAATATGCCCGAGAGTCCGTCAGCGACAGAGCCAAGCGTGGCAAGAAGTCGCAGTCTTCACAAGCAGCACCGTAGTATGCTGCTACCATTTCCAGATGATCCATGGAATGTGCGTGGGAATTCCCGGTGTGTCTTCCCCCTTTTGGTTTCTGTTTTGGTCGTTTTGGGCTTGTTGTGTATCAGTATAAACGCACATGATGGTGATTCTATCTTCAAGGACACGAGGCGCAGTGTCCTATCTTGCAAACCGGATCGTAAAGATCGAGAAATACTTTTGTGTCAAGATTAGGTGTTGTGATTTTGATCGCTAATGATCAATGGGGAATGATGTTCTTCTTCGAAGGATATCACGAACCGGAGATCAGGATCGTCCAATGGGTACGTTCCTTCGGAACGATTACTCAAACATGATGGCCACGTTGTCAAGATCTATGGCATCTATCGAGACGTTAATTCATTTGCAACGAAAACACGAGTCCTAATTCGATTTCCAAGTGTTAATGTCACCCGATCCCATGCGCCATTAATGGGGGGTGTGAATAGGACTGCAGTGTGAGCCACATGTATATTATTGTACTTTGGCTCAAGACATACTCGTTGCTGAGAACGCGTAAAATGGTCCTCGCGGTCGCTTCGTTGTGATTGACGGTTGGAACCTTCCTGGTGATTGTAATCTACGATTCAAGGTTCTGCTTCGCAGGCACCTTTCGAATAACAAACACACACCCACACGGATACACACACCTATTACAGATTGCTGTTACTCAATTTTTGCCCTCCTTGTGCGTTCCACCAGCACTTCCAAAACTCGAGCAGTTTGGCAGGAGACAAATCTTGACGACACCCCGCCCGTCCCAACGAACCAATGGCGGCTTCTCGTGTTCTGTTAATCCTGGTAGCAGCTGCTGCTTCTGCCGTGCCCAAGCTGCATTATGGCATGGTTGTGGATCAAACATATTGTCCCATTTCGCCCCGGTATGGCTGGTTTGACACTCAAAATGATCCTTAGTGTTGCCCCTTTGGCACTCCAATTTTGCGCCATCTACGATCAATAGAAATAGATTGAGCGAATTGAGGCAAAAACACCAAACCCTCCAGAATTACGTCAGCAATAAACACCAAAGAAATCTCTCCAGGAAGCGTTAAGTGCGTGGTAACCCCTTCATAGTCAATCAGAATATCAACAGCAAGAGCTCATCAACAAACCCATGTGGTGTGCATTCAGAAATGCTTGGGAATCGATGATTAGCCATCCTATTACCCAGTAGAGTACTTAACCATCAATCAAACAGCACTTGACCGTTATTCAACCACTAATCATAGAACCATTGAGTAACCAACATTTAACCAATAATCATATAACCATTAAGTAACCATCATTTTACCATTGATTTATCCGTAATCAAGCGCCAATTCACCGCTAATTAACCGCAAGCACTAATGAACCACTATAGTTATAGACTACATCAAGCTTCTATCCCCCGGGAAACAGTACTGCGAACGATGGGGATTCATAAATTTGGAGATTCTGAGAAACTCTGCCAATCCCAAACAGGGATTTCATAGGGACCAGGCGTGCAGGTATTCTTTGCGATTGTCAACTCTTCTGGTTGGTGGTTTTGAAATTTTTTCTTTTCCCTGATATTGGAGATGGTTGGTTGACAACTAGATGGTTGAACTAGTATGTTTCCAGGTATTTGAGCTGGTGGTTTCCCATCCATGGTTGATGGTTGGTCGATTGACTATAATATGTTTCATACTCACAGGGCTTGAAACCACAGTTCTAAGCCACCACGAGCAGCAATCATGAACCAAGCATGATTGTTATGACAATGACGATGGATCTACTTGTAACAAACATTGTTATTTACAGTAGCATCAGTCACCATTAATTGATAGCAATTGATTCAGATAACGAAACATTTTTCACTTCTAGGTCTAGGGAGCCTTTCATGGCCATGGATTTCACCACCAGCTGCAGTCACAGCCATGGAGAGCCCGCCGCATCCATCCGGATCCACCGACCACCGACCCGTCCCTCCACGTCAGGTGCTTTTGCAGACCGGAAAGGCGACTGTCAGGGAAAGGGCCGCGGCTCAGGAACGGGTTATTGACCGCGGTTGTAGGGGTACCAACCATTTTTGCGGTTAAATCAGGTGGTTATATCCCAGTCAAAACCAATAATAGTGGGATAAAGGTGCAAGTAAAGGATAAAGATGCATCATAAACTACAGTTTCAAGCATCAATAATTATGATTATTGTGTTTTTTTTTAGCGGCAGAATCATCAGTTTTGGGAATGCTTTATGTATGGGCATCCCCACATGGGCATGTGGTCGTAAACAACAATGCCCGAAATAGCTTTGGTGGTACTGAAGTCAACCGGGGCATATGTTCATGCGCAATCAGCAAGCACAGTATATGTAGCTTACAGTAGCGTATATTTAGTTGGTATACACATGCGCGCAACACACGTGCAAAAACACATTTTTACAAGCACACTAGCATCAGCGGTAGCCAAAGAACTTGCACAACACATGTTTTCAAACACCAACGGTTAACCAATCCTTAATCACTAGTAACCAATAGTAGTGACCATATGCATCATCCAATGGCAAAAAGACCAGTAATTGATAGTAGTACCCGATAATGATCATACTTCGTTATTCCACTGGTCATACACGGTGGTCCCCTGGCAGTTATAAGTTGGGTTATAACTCTAGTTTACCCCAATTAAGTTGCTTATAAACCAGCTCAGAAGTGGTTGGGGGCCCACCTTGTAACCAAGTGGTAGTACCAACATGGTGCTGTAAACCCCTGCAAGTGGTAGTACCCTTAAGTTACCTTTGGTTAAACCCATAGTAATCAGCGGAAGAGTGGTAGTCCCCAGTGCTTCAGAGATCTCGATGGTTGCGCCAGACCTTCGTTGGCGTGTCCAGCACACCTTTGTCAGCGCCTGCTCCGAAGGCTCAAACCGGTTGGGAGTTTCGAAAGGAGAGTCGTTGATACGTGAGAAGAATAAGTTGGTTACTACAGGGGTTATGACTAATTAACCATAGGGAACATGCCAACCATATAGGTTATGACTACTTGTTATGACCATTAATAATAAGCTATGGGTATATGACCATGGGTCAAGCAGTTAACCAACCAACGTTTATGGGGGATTTCCACCAACAAAACAATAGGGAAAACAATGGCTAATGATAGGGGAACCAAGGGTACGGGGTTTTGACCCACAGCCTTATGACCATTAATAATAAGTAAACACCTATGACCATAGGGAACATGCCAACCATATAGGGGTTAAACCAACCATAGGGGTAATGAACCATGGGTTACTATAGTGGTTATGACATATCCATAGCCCATATTATATATATAACCACTATTATGACCCTTATTATTATTGCTAGTATTTTTTTTTGCCATATCATGTTATGACCATTAATAATGATTAATTCTAGGGAATAATGAGCAACAATGATAGGAAATATGGTGGTTTTCTTATGGGGGTTCTTACAGGGAACATGTCTTCCCGGTATATGTTTCCCAAGAGAGGAATATGTTTTTGTTCTTAGGGGGGTTCTTCTACTGTCTAGTGATTTTTAACATTTTTTTTGCCAAATGTATTAACACCGATTCGTTGGTTTACTAATATTTTTCATTGAGTTTTAAGCACCAACCAGCTGCAGGGAACATGTCTCCCAGGTAAATGGGGGGTAACCCCCAAGAAATGGATGGTTTATTATCCTAAATGATTAATAAGCTGGACGAAAACTGGGGTCCCTAGTTTGAGATATGGCTTATCCCAGGTGATTAGCTTTACAGGGGAAGGTAGAACCTTGCGACATGGTCTACCATACAAGTAATACATGGTAATAGAAAGGGTAGAACCGTCCTATCAAGGTCTCGGTTGTTCTATGGCAGTTTCTCAAAATCAAAGACCCTCCAGACATCATTTTTTTTTCAATCGTTAGTAGTAAGAAAATGTAAAAAACACATCTTCCATGTTTGAGGTCCCCAAAGTGACTTGAGAAACCACCATTGACACCTTGTGATTGTTGGCAGCCAACGACCTGGCCAGTGCTTGGTGAATGCCATGGTGACTCTCGTGCAAATCGTGGTTGATATCAGGGTCATGGATAGTTGACAGTCGTGGATGCTAGGTGCTAACACCAACAACAGCAGCAACAACAGCAACAGCAACAACCTGCAGCTACTGGCACGTTGCAAAACAAAGAAACGGAAACACGAAACCAACCAAGGAGTAGCTCAGTGACCAATGACAACTTTCATCAGCATTTCCAGAAACACAGAGCCAAAGAGAACTGACAACATTAAAACAATGACCATCCACGTCGCTATAGGATATGCTAAGACAATTTATTGGCTCGACGTTAAGACCCCCATGCAGTCCGCTCATGGCAACTCTGAACATCAGCACGGCCATCCAGAAACACCAATCAGTTGCTGGTGCCATGGACTGCGGGAATCACCAACCAGTGGTTCAAACTAAAACCTGGCTATGGGTCAATATTAACCAACCAACTAATGGGGGATAACCACCAACAATAATAAGGGAAACAAAGGTTAATGATAGGGGAACCAGGGGTGCGGGGTTTTGACCCACAGCCACATTCAGCTGGTCTATTTCGGATTACTGGTGGTCAAACCCACCTTGATGATTCAGAGTTTGTAATGCCTAGGCAGGGAATCATGAACATTCAGGTTTCTTACGTATCTAAAACCTGTTTAGATATGCAAAAAACCGTAGTCCTGACATCTGCACCCGACAGCTGAGAAGTAGGGAAACCCGCAGGGCCGAAGCTTCCGAAGCTTGAGATGGCCAGGCTGTACCGTGCCCCCCACCTTGATGAAAGCCATCTTCCTACAGCAATCAATTCATCATTTCCCGAAAACCACGAGTTCAAACATCAGTTTGCTCAAAATGAATGCTTTCCAACATGGGTGTTTCTCAAAATGGGTGTACCCGAAAAAATGTTAGTTTATTACCATAAATGATTTATATGGGATGATCTGGGGGTATCCCGAGCTATTGAATGCGAAGCACTCACATCATGAACAGCCACATCATGATCAACGCCATTGTAGCTACTAGTTACCCATGAGTTAAACCATCGGTGAACCGTCACTAAACAGCCAAGCCGTCCTGGAGTTTAGTGAGGTGATCCTGGCGGCTGAGTCGGGAGTCCTGGCGGCTCTGGGATCCATCTCAAGAGATGAGTCATGGAGGCTTGACAGCTACCAGAAGTGGTGGTGGAACCCAAGCGCCGGTGGTTAAGCTCCCGATCCGCCAGCGACTGGGGAGCCCAAGCCGCCTGTGGTTAGTTTATGAATGGTCAACCATGGTCATTAACAAGGGGATCATAGCCAATGATAGGGGATATAACAACGAGAATGGATGGTTTATTACTAGAAATGATTCATAAAGGATGATAAGTGGGGGTATGACTTGAGAAACTTCCAAATGGTAGTTAATTGGTTACTGATTATGGTCACCAGATGTCACCAGTCTTCGAAAATATAGGGATGGGCTAATATCAAGTCACATAGGACGCAGTTGTCAAGAAGGCAATATGGGGAACATCTCCTTAGGCAATCCATTGTGAACCAGATCATATCTACCAGGGCTTTTGCCAATGGAAAGGGACTAAGATGTAGGGAATCTTAGCACTGGTAGAAAGAGAGTCTAACTTTTCAAATTTGCATCATCGCTATGCGGATCACTGCTGATTCTCATCATCGGAATCACACAATGTTGAGTTCCACCGCTTCGCGAGCGTGTTTGGTTGCCATGTTGGTAGTTTCACCTTTCTGCTTTCATCGTTTGGATACCAACCATACACTTAATATAACCACCTTCCCGGTCTTCACTTAGGATCTTTAGGATCTGTGAAGGGTTCAGGATAATATTCTGTGGCTCATCAATTTGCGGGGAGCAGCTCGGGCTCAGGGATGTCTATATCTAAGTGCCTCGAACGGGAAGCTGGGCTGCTCATTCTCTGCATTTTCTATCCTAGACTTCGTAAGATTTCCCACCCCTCATGATGTTCTGCAGGACCTGTCACCAGTCGGAATTCTTCGGGCCAACGGACAATCATATACCATATACCAGGTCAATAGCATCCGGAGTAGCTCCAATCTCATATTTGATAGTGGACTTGGAGAAGTGTTTATTTCTACCATTTGGCATGAGTTGGTCAGTATTCTAACAGCCCGTTGGTCAGCAATTTCATGACCCAATGGCTGCTGTTTGGCACAGAACGAGCCAACAGTCGAGTCCTAGCTTGCCAGATATGGAAATATGTTTCTCCAAGGGTCATCACCATAGCAAGCGAAGGATCACCAGGCTTCTTTAGCCAACTGGCTGTGGGTTAGATGTCGTGGTTTCACAAAATTTGGGTCCTGTACCCCCAAATCATCCAACATCAACCATGAGTAAGTAACCAACTATTTTTGAGCCCCCCATGACTTGAGAAACCTCCATTTGTACATATCCTGGTTGGTTCTCAGCAACCTTGAGGGCTTATTATAATGTCGTCCAGAATCAACTACTGTACATATGTATATGGGTGTTTCTCAAAATAGGGGACCGCTAAATCAGTCTTTATATTGATCATTTATAGTAATAAACCAACCATTTTGGGGGTCCCCTATTTTCAGAAACCTCCGATAACCCACCAAAAATCTATACTTTTATTAGGAAACCCTTGGTTTTTTGGGTACCACTTTTGTGGCACATAGCCATCTCATAGAGCTAATTACATGATATATTAACTGGATTAGCTTCAACTCCGCCATGGATGAAAAATATGAACCTCCATATATCATGACCCCAGGCGCCAACGAAGGATCATCAAGGATCATGACCCTCTCTCGACCAAGGTCGAGCTCCAGTTCCGGCTTCTCCCTGGCAGAATACCCGGAGATGGGGAGAGGGAGATCAATGGAGCAACTGAAAAATGAATTTCTCACCAAGTATTGTGAAGCAGCAGTTTATAATTTATTGGTGGGAAATGTTTTTTGTTTTCTTAAGAGATGTAAAGAAAGCAAGTAGTATTGAGCAGTTTATGTTTCTTTTTAGGACATACAGTAAACGACATCACTGGGATCTATTAGCTTGTTTCTAATAGTAGCTATCATTCTGCCAATATTTCTCACCAAATAAATATTGAGAGAAATCGGCAAAATTATACTGGTATAACTATTGTTTCTGGATTATTTTTCTAGTTTGGTATCATTAATATCGGTATATTCATAGCTAATATCAAGTGTCATTGTGGAGAGAAATTGGTAGTTTAAGGAGTTTATGGAAATGGAAGCTAATATATTGGTACAATACTTCCTATTACCAACACCAAGTGATTTCTGGACAGTAGAAAGTATTCATCGAGTTGTGACCAACATTAGTCAAGGATGGAACAACCAACATCAATCAACATCAATCAACATGAATCAACATCCATCAGCATCAATCAACATCAAGCTTAAGTACTTTGTTCAGAATAGTCTATATGGAATGAACCTTCATTAACCAATAGAATAACCATGAAGAACCAACGTTCTTCCAGGGTGAAATCAGTGGAGCGCAGCGCGGTTCAGGAGAACGACGAGAACGTGAGCAGTGCTTCCATCGTCCGGAGCAGCAGTGATTGGTTGGTGGGTTGGGTGGTTGGTTAATAGGCCTTAATAAGCAACAATTGTGGGGATATACCATCTATAACTGGTTGGTTGGTTGGCTGGTTGAGTGGCTGGTTGAGTGGGTGGTTGAGCAGGCTCTTCTTTTTTGATGATCTCTGCCATGGCTTAGCGGGAATTCTGGTCAACAAATGGGGAGTGCCATGGCGTCCCTCCATGTTCAATCTGCGTTTACGAGTTCAGGGTTGACACATCAAGCTCTTGTTGGAGCTGCAGCCATGGCATGGGGACAGGCCTGGGAAAGCAGATGAGATCAGTATTTTTCCCGGTCAGAAAAGGAACCGAAACAGGGAGCCCCGGAGTAGCAGGTCACCAGGCGACTCGGCTATCATTGCAAGGAGTTCAAAAAGAAGCCAGTCCGAGCCACAATCAATCGATGAACCATCCCAATAGGATTATCGCTTGTTTAACAAGGCTTGTAGGCTGCCGTAACCTAACAAGGGTTCCCGTCAGCACAAAATTAGTATAACAAGAAAGGAACAAATAAATTGTATAGGATTGACGGATGAAGAAACATCAAACAATATGGCATGCCGTCCCAATCGATGGCGGCACGACACCAGCCGTGTGGGGAGTTCCGCAACGCAAAGGCTTAATATTGCGGGGTAGGTACAGAATCAATGGAGAGCGCAAATGAACCAACAAACTGACTACCAATAAAGTACGGTTTTTCCAATCATTCACGATGGTTCAACCATGAATATTTCACCCCATCAAGTCAAATCAACCATCAGTGTTAGACAATCATGGTGGTTAAGCATGTTAATGGTTAACCAATCCTGCATTAGCAGGCACCCCATGGGGCTCCGTCAAACCAGCACACCTGGCAAAGGTCTTCTGGTTTGTGTTTGGCCTGCTGACGCCTTTGCTGGGTGGCTTTACCTTTGGGCTCATCTTGGCAGCGGTGGGTTGCATGGCGAAAACGGCTGGTGGGTGGGATACATGCCTTGGCTAGTTAGTTGGCCGCTCATCAGATGGGGCCCTGTGCCAAGCCATGATGGGTAACCGTTGTGGGCCCTAACCCTAGCAATTGGGTAACATAGTGGGTAGCCATAGGGTAACCCTAGCCGTTGGGTAGCCAATGATGATTTTGCGAATGGAAACCATTGGTTGACTGGTGCCATTATGGCTGGGCACAGACCCAGATCATGTACGTTCAAAGTGCATAGGCAAACCTGGCTTCGATTTGGCACAGTTAATCAGGGCGTAGACTCTGACGACCCACCCTCGTTTTTCTCGTTTCAGGTTCACCATCCACACTCGTGCCGTCAACATCTGCATCTGCATATGAAAGATTTCATGCGACTGCCGCATGTAAAGGTGACTTTGGCGGCCATGAAGCAGTAGAAGGAACCCACACCTTTCTATAGCAACCAGATGTTTTAATGGGTTATAACCAGTTGTTGAACCATTATTGTTGGTGATTCTCTCCTACTAATCCCCATCATTAACCATTATAATCCCCTATGAAACCATTTGTAGCCTGCCAGCTGCCAAGAGTATCAGGGCACCGGCCGTTGCTCCTACCATCAGTGCATGGGCGCCCTGTCAGCTGCTCCCAGAACCAGCTACTAGTCCAGCTGTTGGAATGACATTGGCACTGCACCAATCATTGGCCACGACCAACCATCATTCATCATTATCACCAAGCATCAGTGACCATCAGATGGTTAACTATCATGAGATTCTCAAGCTTATCATTTAACTATCATTAACCGTCATTTGACCATACATTCATCAGTTTATCCACTATGAATCACTATCATTAAGCGTCATTGAACCATCATTAATCATCACTAGCCATCATTCGCCATCATTGAACCATCATTACCATCCTTCGCCGTCATTTGCCATCATTTAGCCCTCACCAACCATACCATCAACCATATCATCAACCATATCATCAAGCATATCATCAACCTTATCATCAACCATATCATCAACCATACCATCAAAAATACCATCAACCATACCATCAACCATATCATCAACCATATCATCAACCATATCATCAACCATATCATCAACCATATCATCAACATTAACCATATCATTCCACCATCATTCAAGCCCCTTGTCCCAAGCTGCCAGGTTGGGGTCTGTCCACCGGTGGCATCAAGAGCTTCGTCGAGAAGTCTGAGTGCCACGGCTTTGGCTGAGGCTGTGGGGGATCGAGTCGAACCAAGCATGAACCAACCTTGAGCATTGAATTATCTGAGCCACTAGTAATTAACCAACATTTACCAAGTGCCATTATCATTAACCAACCTTGACGATGAATAACATTGACCACTAGTGATGCTTTAATTAAGGTTGGCTAATGATATCAAGCAGTGGTCATGATCACACGTGTATTGATAGTTCTCAACCGTGAACATTGACGAAGAACTGTGAATCATTATTCTTGGGCTTTGTTAACCATGGTTTGTGGTATATCAATAATTCTTGACTCTTGACCATTTTTATACACTATTATAACAACTATCAGCCGCTACTATCCCATGAAAGACCTCGAGTCGTTCTGGCACCAACTGTATAGTAGTATACCGGTGCTAGTTAGCAGTCTTTAGTTTGTAGTAACGACAAGTCTTTCGTAGTTCATAGTTTGTGGGTCGTAGTTCGTATTTCTGAGAAGATCGTCGTGATCGCTGTAGTAGTGGTAGCTGTTGTTGTGTTGTTGTTGTTGTTGTTGTTGTTGTTGTGGTTTTTGCTGTCATTGGCACTGTCGCTGTCGATGCTCTTGTTGCTGTTGTGGTTTGTTGTGGTTGCTTCTGCTGACAGGAGACTATGTTGGTGTTGTTTTTATTCTTGTTCTTGTATGTTTGTTTCTTTAGTTCTTGTTCTTGTCATCCTGTCATTCTTGTTCTTCTTGTGACTCGCGTTGTTCTGGTTGTTGTTGCTATTGCCGCTGCCGTTGTGGTTGCCATCATCTATTACTTTCTGCTATCATTGATTATATATTATTACCACTCCTATTCTTACTTATTGTCACTAATACTTACTACGGCTGCTGCCGCTGCTACGAAGGTGGATTACAATTGTTGCCATTGCTGCTATTGTTGCCGTTTCTCTTGCTCTTAGCGTTCTTGTTTTTGTCGTGAAACGTCAACTCTTTCTTTATTCTTTGATGCCCCAAATCATCATCTCCACACACTGTAATGTGAGAATCAGCAGACACAACAGTCCATTGAGCTGATGTAAGATGCAAGCGGCGATGATTGATGATCACGACTAGTTATGCTCTCATGCTGATGACCCTGACGCTTTTTCTTTGAAGAGAAATTGCTGATTGGGAAAATCTATAGGAACTCTGAGGCTTTCCTGTAGATTTTCCCATGAGGCTATGGGTCAAGCAGTTAACCAACCAATACTGGGGGATGATGACCAACCATTGTAAAGGGAAGCCAATGGTTAATGATAAGGGAACCAGGGGTACAGGATTTTGACCCACTGCCATGAAACAATCCGATGATTGCTGACAAAGTTCCTTTGCCCCTGTGCCGATCGAACGACGTACTTGCGGCCGGTTGAATGGCTTGATGCTTGCAGCTGGTTGGCGGTGGGCACGGTTGGGCACCCAACAACGCTGAAACCGGAAGAGATGCACTGCCAATGGTTGTTTTGTGGTGAGGGTCTGAATATGTACATCTGAATGACTTCATATGGACAAATTTAGTTGGTTGTTGCTCAGATCTATCAACCGCACTGCCAATGAATCATTTTGTGATTTGACCATGATTCACTGCATTGGATATCACATGATGCAAACAACCAGCCAACGTCAGAACCAACGTCAGATGACGTTGGATACAATCAGATGATTCTCACGCATCAACTGCGGACTGATTCTTGAAACTGTGGACTAGTGATCAAATGTTGGGGACTAATACAGGTCACTACTTGAGCTTGGGTTACTACCACAGGACAAATACAGGTCATCAATACAGGTCACCAAATGTTAGCAATTCATGATTCTTGGTGTCATGTCCCTGCCATTCTTTGTCATTGTTGATCACCATAAATCACTATATGTATACTGACCATATAAGCATCACTGATCACTGTCAGTCACCATTTGCCGACAATGAATATGTATATACAGATCACCATTTACGCACGACTTTGCAATGATACATATATATATATATACATGTTTATTTAAATATGAAAATAAATATACATACATACATACATACATACATACATACATACATACATACATACATACATACATACATACATACATACATACATACATACATACATACATATATATATACATATATATACGTACATACCTATACACCATTTATCACCATTAGCCACCATCAATCAGCACCAGCAAACATCCTACGCCTCGTTTGCGAAATCGCGGCATCTAACCAGGTCCACCAAGCAGTTTGCCGAGTACGTGACCACCATGTCGGACATCGGCAAGAAGGGCGGTGAGTACGGCTTGAAGGCAGCGGGTAACTGAAAAGGTAATGCCTCGCTCCTTGGGACCTATGGAAGTGCCGGCTTGGGATCCTGTTGCGGCCGGCAATGTCTCACCATGGACGATTCTGATTGGTTTTGGTTGAACGGGATTTTGATGTATACCCAATGGGTCTAACATATACCATGATGGTGATGATGATGATGATTTTTTCGCACAGGGCTGGTTGCAAGCAGCCTGAGATCATCGATTCTTGCTCTTGCCCAGCTGTGCCCGACTGTGTCTACAAAACCATGGAAGATCCCACCATTTGCACTGCTGAAGTACCACTAGCACTTGGCTCCAGGCATATAACTTTGTGGCGAAGAAGAGCAAGGAGCTCACAAAATGAGTGGTGCCACAGTATTTTAGTTGCGGCCGGGGCGTGGCGGTTGAAAAGGACTCCACACCTCCTCGGCCGAAGCAGGAGCTCGCGGAGCTTTTTAAGAAGAGCCGTGCCACCGCTTTTACGACGGCAAAAGACGGGCTGGTTCACGTGCGGCCGCATCAAGCCGTAGAGCCGCCGGTCAGAGTTGTGTGCAATAAAACAACATGGCTATGGGCCAATATTAACCAACCAAGTAATGGGGAATTTCCACCAACAATAATAGGGACAACAATGGTTAACAGGGGGGAAATAGGGGTACAGGGTTTTGACCCACAGCCACATGATGAGCTGTTTAGGTATGACCCTTATCTACAATGTTTAGAGGGATTTCATCACCTTGGTTGATATTTGCCCCATATCCCTACTATTGTGGGTTATTATGCCTATCCTTGGGCTGTGACTTGCTGCTCTCCTGTTGCACACTTAGTCGTGCAATATTTGGCACTATATCTGTAAGTCATACCAACTATTGCAACATGTTTTGCAACTGTTTTCACACCCATTTTTGGTTACAGCAACCTCGTTCGTTTGTTGTTATCATGATTTCTGGCTCTTGTAAATATGGGTGTTTCTCAAGCCATTGGGAAATCCAAAGTTATGGTTGGTTTATCGCTAGTTATTGGATGATTGGGGGGTACCCTATGACTTGAGAAACCACAATAGTGGTTCAATAACACTGCTGAAAAAATGCTGCGATGGCATCCCCTTTTCTAGCCATCTCTAATTTTTGTAGCATTCGCTCGTATTGGCTAGCATTTGCCATACTGCATACTTTGCTAGTGAAATCTGTTGTAGTGAAAACCACGTATTTACACACACACAATTGTGCAAAACCATGCAGCATTGTGACAGCCATTGGCCACATTGAGGTGAGATGAGCAGCACTCATGGGGTTTGACCAGAGCAGTGCAAGATTGATTCTGTTGTACCCGACCCGATTGGACATGGGATCAAATTATTTCACCATGATGTGCACCTACCCAGCTTTTCTTTCCAATAGTTTCTCTCCACCAATGAGTTTTTGCAATGCTGCAGCATTGCTGGGTAGCATTTGGTGGATTTGTTGTAGCATTTGTCAGTTTCAAGTAGGTACAATCTTTTACTCATGGACCATAGCTTTATATGTGATTCCACTAGACCCCTACAATTTCTCCATAGCTTTAAGCCACCAAGTTTGAACAGTCATATGATGGTGCCTAATGACTATCATTTGCTTGTTGCTATACCGTTGGCTGAGCATTGCTGGCAACTATTCACCATCCCATTTCTTGCAAAACAGAAGACTCAATTGCTGTTCCCAACTGGTACTCACTGAATCACCCTCAGCCAACACGCCAAAGTTCAGCGCAAAATTTTCCTCGCAATCATCCAGCAACAACCCCAAGTGTGGTGGATGATCCCGCCTTCCATTCAGCAACCCAAGTGGTTCATGCCTTGATCATCCAAGCTGCTGGGGTTATCTCCCTGCTGGGCCCTACCTCCCGAGGTCCAGGCTTGGCGTTGGTGGGGCTGGGACAGCTGCTCAACACGGCCACCTTCAAAACCATCGGCGCCAAGGGGGTGTCTGGTCTGGCAGCGGGATGTGACCAGGGGACGCTTGGAATGCTTGATACTAAGCTACTGAATCTGGATTAATGTGGATAGAGATGGATAGAGAATTCAGAATGATGATGATGATGATGATGATGATGATGATGATGATGATGATGGTGGTGGTGATGATGATGATGATGATGGATGATGATGATGGATGATGGTGGTGATGATGATGATGGATGATGATGGATGATGATGATGCTTAATGATTGGTTCTGAACATGGCGATCGGTGAATGTTCATCCGCATTTGTATCTTCTCACAACGAGAAGGGTGTGGTGTCAGCCCCAAGATCCTCAATGAGGCTTCAGCAAGCCATCGAGCTTGATGCATGCATTAAGCCGCAGAGGTTTCAGCCGAGAAGTTGAGTACGTTCGAAAACGACGGGGACCCCATCGCAAACTGCGCATGAATCGCAAACTTGATCACAAGCCGAGCCCTAATTCTTTCTTGCCATCCACTTAGAGTTTTGGGCTGGCACAATCTTCCGGACTTTATGTACCCTGCCTGGTAGAAGCATGCATCAGGGCTTTGCGTTGCTGCTGTTTGCTGGTTTTGGCCCACTGGTTCTCATTGTTTGGATGCAGGTCCGCCAGACAGTCTGAGTATCTCTTGGTGTTTCGCATTTCCTGATTTTTTTTGGAACCCTCGCACATGTGACATGAATACCCAACAATGATTGAAGGTGCTGGCGAAGAGAGAGAGAGAGAGAGAGAGAGAGTGAGAGAGAGAGAGAGAGTGAGTGAGTGAGTGAGGGAGAGATAGAAATAGCACCTGTGCAGACCTCTGCGAAATTCGGGCATCGCTCCAATTGACCGAACAGAGTCTTCACCACGGAATGGTACACCGGCATCAGGGAGTAGGCGGTTTTAGAGTGACAACCTGGTTTCAGGGCATCTTTTACTCGCTGGGGATGGCTGGCCCCAAATTGGACTGCCAAGGTGTACTATGGCTCCCAGCTTGGCTATGAAGTGCGCCTTGGCGGCAGGTGCAGGCCTCCAGGTTGATCTATGGAATTTCTATCCCCTTTGGAATTTCCTCTATAAAATTGCGACCCCTACGACCCCCATTCTATATACAGGTTTTTTTGGTACACCTGCATTTTTCTTCATGTTGAGGCCCAAGGGTCACAGAGGCCTGTTGTAGTTTTGAACACGTAGATTTGGAGTAGTAGGTTTTGAACATCATAGGTTTTGAACATCATAGGTTTTGAACATCATAGGTTTTGAACAACATAGGTTTTGAACATCATAGGTTTTGAACATCATAGTTGTGTTATAGTTGGATTTTTTTCAGAGTAGTACGCTACGCACCACTTGGTAGTATGATAGTACATGATCTTCACATTATGTTCAGATCACCGTACCATTTGCAGTTCCCAGATTTTCCGGCTCAACAGCCCAACAACTAGTCATCTTTGCAATGATTTCAACCACTGTGAAGAGTTTCTGACAAAGGCATTGGACAGATCCGACTTAACATTGAAATGCTAGAGGTGAAGTTGCTGACCCCGAAAATTTACCATCGCTGTTGCTACAGACAAGAGGATGAAACACTCCGTTTTTTCCCCAGATAGCTGGAAGCTATAGGGGTTCTTACTTCCCAAATAACAGGTCACTGTCGGCGAACTTTCTGGCTGAAGGTGCTGTGTGCCAGGTGCTGTCGGCAGGTGCTGTGTGCCAGGTGCTGGTGCCAGGTGCTGTCGGCAGGTGCTGTCGGCAGGTGCTGTCGGCAGGTGCTGTTGGCAGGTGCTGTGTGGCAGGTGCTGTCGGTGAAATGTGCAGGAATGTGCTGTGGCCAGGTGCTGTCGGCAGGTGCTGTGTGCCAGGTGCTGGTGCCAGGTGCTGTCGGCAGGTGCTGTCGGCAGGTGCTGTGTGCCAGGTGCTGTCGGCAGGTGCTGTTGGCAGGTGCTGTGTGGCCAGGTGCTGTCGGCAGGTGTTGTCTGCA
>VSDK01020920.1:37321-51180 GCA_009767595.1 Symbiodinium kawagutii
TTCCATTCCAAGGAGAAAGAAGAGTTCTATTCCAAGAGCAGGAAGAGTTCCATTCCAAGGAGAAAGAAAAGTTCTATTCCAAGAGAAGGAAGAGTTCCATTCCAAGGTCAAAGAAGAGTTCTAATCCAAGGAGACAGAAGAGTTCCTTTCCAAGGAGAAAGAAGAGTTCTATTCCAAGAGAAGGAAGAGTTCCATTCCAAGGTCAAAGAAGAATTCTATTCCAAGGAGAAAGAAGAGTTTTATTGCAAGGAGAAAGAAGACTTCTGTTCTAAGGTCAAAGAAAAGTTCTATTCCAAAGAGAAGGAAGAGTTCTATTCCAAGAGAAGGAAGAGTTCCATTCCAAGGTCAAAGAAGAATTCCATTCCAAGGCCGAAGAAGACTTCTATTCCGTGGAGAAAGAAGAATTCTATTGCAAGGAGAAAGAAAAGTTCTATTGCAAGGAGGAAGAAGAGTTCTGTTCGAAGGCCAAAGAAAAGTTCTATTCCAAAGAGAAGGAAGAGTTCTATTCCAAGAGAAGGAAGAGTTCCATTCCAAGGTCAAAGAAGAATTCCATTCCAAGGCCGAAGAAGACTTCTATTCCGTGGAGAAAGATAAGGTCAAAGAAAATTTCTATTCCAAAGAGAAGGAAGAGTTCTATTCCAAGAGAAGGAAGAGTTCCATTCCAAGGTCAAAGAAGAATTCCATTCCAAGGCCGAAGAAGACTTCTATTCCGTGGAGAAAGAAGAGTTCTATTGCAAGGAGAAAGAAAAATTCTATTGCAAGGAGAAAGAAGAGTTCTGTTCCAAGGTCAAAGCAAAGTTCTATTCCAAAGAGAAGGAAGAATTATATTCCAAGAGAATAAAAGGGTTCCATTCCAAGGTCAAAGAAGAGTTCCATTCCAAGGTCAAAGAAGAATTCTATTCCAAGGAGAAAGAAGAGTTCTATTGCAAGGGGAAAGAAGAGGTTCTATTCCAAGAGCAGGAAGAGTTCCATTCCAAGGAGAAAGACGAGTTCTATTCCAAAGAGAAGGAAGAGTTCTATTCCAAGAGAAGGAAGAGTTCCATTCCAAGGTCAAAGAAGAATTCTTTTCCAAGGAAAAAGCAGCGTTCTATTGCAAGGAGACAGAAGAGTTCCTTGCCAAGGAGAAAGAAAAGTTCTATTCCAAGAGAAAGAAGAGTTCCATTCCAAGGTCAAAGACGAATTCTATTCCAAGGAGAAAGAAGCGTTCTATTGCAAGGAGAAAGAAGAGTTCTATTCCAAAGAGAAAGAAGAGTTCTATTCCAAGAGAAGCAAGAGTTTTATTCCAAGGTCAAAGAAGAATTCCATTCCAAGGAGAAAGAAGAGTTTTATTCCAAGAGAAGCAAGAGTTTTATTCCAAGGTCAAAAAAGAATTCCATTCCAAGGAGAAAGAAGAGTTCTTTTGCAAGGAGAAAGAAGAGTTCCATTCCAAGGAGAAAAAAGAGTTCTTTTCCAAAAAGAAATGGAAATCGGAAAATTTCAGGTCAAGATTCAGAAGATGCCTTCAGACTTGAGAGCATGGCATTTGACATTTTCATCGAAATCATTGACAACAATTTTTGATTAAACATTAGAACCTACTTGATTCCCTACCCCAACCTTGTTGTCCATACATGTTCTATCTGGGGTCTATGCCGGTGTAATTCTTTAGATACAGTGAGAAACAATATTGTAATTATATAGATTTGCTAATGTATTGTACAAGTTTAAGTGTTATAGTTATCATAGATAATACGTATGAAATGTATGTCGTGTTCTGCAGTAATTTTGATTTGGGATAGATATGGCCACCGCCAGCACGATATCTTTGATCGATCCACATCCTGGCTGATCACAATCCAAGAAACTGGAGCATTCTTCCCGCAAAGGTACACACATGACTGGCTGGTGGTTTGATGGACCTTTTTTGTTTTCCCTAGTAATTAGTAACATTCATAGGGGATGACTATCCATGACTGGCTGGTTGAAGAATATTTTTCATGACGGGGTGGTTCAACCACCAACCAGTCATGATGGCCTGCAACTAGTACAAATGTGTAGCGGAGCCACCTGAGACACACTTGAAAGACATCCGAATACGTACGCAAGCGTACATACGTACGTACGTGCGTACGTGCTGTTTGTGTGTACATACAGGCATAAACACATTTTGTATCTTTGAGACATATCAGATACATCGGTTTTCAAGTGAATCTTCATACAAAGCAGATACCGTGTTCATGAAAAGCCCATCCTAGATAAGCCCAGGGTAAAATGACATGTGCATCATCAAACTAATATCCTCGCACTTAACCAGAATGGCTTGATGAGACATTTGCCACTTCGGTATTACCACATAGGGGTATTACCATAGACAGGTATCATGATTATGCCTACGGGTTGATATCCGAACGTGCGTTTGTCAGGTTTTTGTATACGTTGGGGTGGGGTGGGGTGGGGGGGGGCATGTTAACGTCCGCTGGCACTTGCGTCATGAAGTTGATGCTACGTGGTGGGGCGGGGTGGGTGGGGGGGGGGCATGGCAAAGGCATTGGGAAAGCCCACAAATGGGAGAGCCCCACCTGCGAAAGACAGGACAGACTTTGGCACGAATGTGAGTTGGGAAAAACAGCTCGGATGGAGGTCCAGAAATGATGGCCTGCGTGGGACATTGCAAAATGCAGTACCCCCAAGAAGACAATTTTTCAGAGACCAAATGTTGTTTTTGATTGGCCATTGCACACAGAAACAAGAAAACCAATGGAAATAACCCCAAAACAATGCAAAAACGCATGAAAATTCATGAAAAAAACATGAAACTAGCTAGAACACATGATGTAGAAACGACACCACGCCACGTTCAAATAACAGCCCGCCGGGATGATTATAAAATGATTTTCTAACTGATCAACCATTGTTGATCCACTTCACCCAGGAGTTTCTAACAGGGCCCTGCAACGAGCCAAGTGATACGAGAGACTTCCACCTTCATGGCTGTTCCCGGTAAGCCCCTTACTTGGGTTTTAGCACTCGTGGGAATGTTTATGGTTTTTTGTACAACTGCTAAAAGTTAGAGTTCGACCAAGGTTGCTGAGAACCAACTAGGATGTTGTACAAATGGGGGTTTCTCAGAATAGGGAACCCCAAAAATTACTTGTTTATCACTAGAAATGATTTACAAGGTGGATGATCTGGGGGTATCCCTATATTGAGAAATATGTATCTATGGTGTCCCGCCAATTATGAGATAAGGGGTAACACGTCAACTCCATAGACGATTCTATTTTGACAACCCTCCAAATGGGTGTTTCTCAAAATAGGGGTACCACCAAATCATCCTTTCGTAGTCATTCATAGTAATAAATAGCACTCAGAATGATAATTGGGGGTACCCCAAACAGACTTGAGAAACCTCCGTATAAGGTAGCTGAACTAACCGCCCCAAAATATGTATCTATGACTCATGTACACTTAGAGACCCAGGAGACCCATGGGATCACCCTAGGCCATGGGCCTCCTCCTTTCCATACAACATCGGCATCAGCGATCCGCAGTGCCATGGCAGATTCAGTTTGGGACTTCCGGGGGCACCCGGAGGGAGGTTTGGATGAGATTTGGATGATCAGCTCCCGTGGGTTTTCCCATGGGGGCCAGCATGTAAACATGGTTACTCACGACGCTGATTCGTGATGAAGTTGCCGAGAAATAGAACCAGCAACCGCGTATCCATCAGGGTATGATGTTGATACAAGCACCAAGGTCTCAAGTGGTGAAACATAATTCGGGCTGCAACCATTGTGGTTGAAGCTGAAATCATCTCAGTCACCTACGGTGATTTTAAGAGGGGAAACTTTACGTTGTGGTGCACCAGCAAAGATTGGATCCTGCCATGGTGCACATAGACATCCTTCTTTCAACGAATTGGTCGCTTCGTCGACAGAAATCCATAACAATTGGGTCGACAGCGATCACCATCAAAGGCTGGGCATCAGAATTAGAAACACCCATGAACTACTGTAAATATGATTCAGTCAATTACTAAGCATTAATCACTGATCATCAATTAATGAACTATTATTGCCATATTTGTGAATTGTAAGGGTACCATACAGAGTGGCACCCGCAGTTTTCCCAGAAATCATTTGCGACAGAGCCACCCGCGCTGATTACCCCTAGAGATCACGCCTGTTGAGATCGTCACTTGCTTCGCCCTGTGCCCCTGGCTATTCACATCCCGTTGATATCCGTAAATCACCAAAATTGCTTTTGTATGATACTGTCAGTGCGGAAAGTCGCATCAACATCTTGTTGGTAGCTTCCTCCCATGCGGAAGTGATAACAGGGAAGTCGCATCAACTTGCGTTCAGTTGCGGGAGAGGCTTGCTTGATGCATGCGTTGGTTGATACACATGTGAATTCATTGGGTTTTACCATGGTTTTAGTTGATGTTGCATAGGCTGGTTGGGTATGATCCATGATCGGAAATGCTTCGTTTTGATGCGTTGCCTTGCGGCAAGGTCTGCTACCTCGTTCTAACCCTGGTTAGCGCATTTGAAGAAGAAGAAGCAGAAGAAGAAGAAGAAGAAGAAGAAGAAGAAGAAGAAGAAGAAGAAGAAGAAGAAGAAGAAGAAGAAGAAGAAGAAGAAGAAGAAGAAGAAGAAGAAGAAGAAGAAGAAGAAGAAGAAGAAGAAGAAGAAGAAGAAGAAGAAGAGAAAACATAAAACAGACAAAAAACATCGTTGCTCCAGCTGGGCGCATGCCTGCAGCAGACCGAACTTGGATGTATCTCACGGAGTAACATGCTTCAATGAAGTCTAGAAACGTAAGACGTAATCGGCGTTCCATTGGGATTCATATCAAAAACCTTTTGCGGTGAGATGTGTTTCGACATGTCCATGGGTCCTTCCCCCATACTAAATCAGATGGTTGATGTGACTAAACCATTCAATAACCATAAAGATTTACCAAATAATGCGGCGTTCCATTGGTCAAAAAAGTTGAGGTGACTTTTGGGGGTAGTTGATGTGCGGAGTTCCATGCGGAAAAACAAGTGTAAGCAAAGTTGAGGTGACTTTATGCGTTGTCAGTATCGTATCCGTAAATTTGATTACGGTTGATATCCTGGATGTACATTTGAACCTTGTTATGACCGACCCATCCCCATGTGTCAGTGTGGCCTGGTGCTCCCATTGGCGAGCCGTGGCAACCCCCAGAATGGACGCCTGTGATCCATGGCACGAGTTTTGTTGGAACCATGCCGATTGTTTAGTTTCCAAATGTTCATTGGGAATACTATTATTACTTGATTAGTGTGTTCATTCTAATTTGAACATGTTTGAACCATGCACGGAAGAGTGAACACATTGATGTGAACCATTGTTTTCCCTATGATTTGGTTGGTCATTATAAGCCATTATTGTTGGTTAATATTGACCCATAGTCATGTATGTCCATTGGGTTTCAGGATCGCCGGTCATGGACCCCAAATGTGCGCGCGCGAGGTATTGGGGTGTCATTTGCTCAGAGTCTTGGAAGCGAGAGATGGGCACAGGGCTACCCCCAAGGGCTGAGGGCGATACGGCTCGCAACGTGGTTCCGCTGTTTCCGGAGTTTCCGGGGGTTTGTTGGGAGGGTTGGGAACCCCCCAAAATGGGTTGTTTATTACAATAAATTCATTTGGTTTATGAAGTGGATGATTTGGGGGTCCCCTATTTTTGAGAAGCCACCATTTCTCTGCGAGTTTTGCCAGTCATGAAGTCCCGTGCTCGACGTCAAGCATATTCAACATGCAACACCAAGCATAGAGTCGAGCATTGAAGATACAGGGGGGCATTGATTTGAATGATCTGTTTACACATATAAATAGATAGAGGCCTATGTATCTTATTTTTGTACATAGCCTTTACATACATATTTGTATACAAATAAGCACCTATCCTAGCATGTAACCCGGACCGACTGGGGAATTTCAGTTTCTTAGACTGCATCAGCTCGCTTGTTAGTCAGTGTCAATCATCCAGGTTTTTGCGGCAATCAATCGCCAGTCTGGAAGGACCTTCTTGGCACAAAGGAACCATCGAGATTGGTCCCTTATTTTTGACCGCTAAGATGACTACTTTTCAAAGTTGGGAACCAAACCTCGACAGCAAAGGGTCCAATCGTTCACTGATGAAAGCTGTAGATGTGGGACCCTTCGCCATTTTGCCCAACTGTTCGCAGTCATCACTGTCCTCGAGGCACAATGTCACACCAAGACATAGAGAGGGGTTTGCAGTCATCAATAGTGGCCAACCCAAACCTGGAGATCCTAGGTGAGGTGACCCCTGAAGTCTGGCACATCTGAGGGGCCGCAAGTCCCCATGGGGCTCACGAGGTGTGGGGCTTCTACCTTTGTGTGGCACCTTACGCGGATTTGTCCAAAGAGCACTTTCTGATCCCTTGGTTGGAGACCTTCTGGTACGCCCAGACCTCAGGGTGGAGCAGCAAGGACAGCGGCGTCCTCCACTGGCGGTACTGCTAAGCCACCTGAAAGAGATGCGGATAGGTGGAACTGTGGGGTGCAACCATGGCCACCTGGGCTAGCAAGCCTGGAGATCCAACATCCAAACGTTAGAGCAAGGCTTGTAGTACCTGTCCCAGCAGCGTTTGTATGGTCATGCCTGGTGTGGCGGACCATCAGGTTATCATCTAGTCAGTGCTCGTCGCCATCCTTTACTTGGTGCTCCGCATGTAGCCGCGTAGCTTGGTGACAGTTGGTTGCAGGTATGATATGCAACTCATCAAGATATGGATGATAACAAACAGCGGTCCATGGGGTCTCCTGTCGTGGGTGAAGATCTTTCCTTCGCTGTCGTTCGGTTCGTCAGTCATTCAGATGAACAGATGGATAGTGACACCCAAATGGTGTTTTCTTGAAATGGGGTACCATAAAATCATCCGACATTGGTCATTTTTTAGCAATAAAGCAACCAGTTGGGGGGTCCCCAAACTGGCCTGAGAAACTACCATGTAGTTGGGGTATCTCCGAGAATTGATGGCTAGTATCCCCTCTTATCAACCATTGCTACCTTATTCTTGACCATTGTTAACCGTTACTAACTGTGAACCTATTGCTAAGCTTGTTGACCATTCTTGACCGTTATCAACGATTGACCATTGTTGGGCCTTACTAATCATCATTCATGCCTGCCTTTTTGTGCCCGGGCCGTGCTTGCGCTGAGATCACATCAATGAAGCTTCTGGAGCACAAGGCATCCGATGGCCTCCGGTGATGATCGTGGATGAACCACAAAAGATGAACCATAAACAACCATGAGTAATACATGTGGTCCATCCATCATTATATTAGAGTATGGTAATGAATATCCTTAGTAATGAACCATCATTGAGTAATGGACGAACCATCTATATCTAAATATATACACACATACAACTATACAATATACAACTAGTCATATCATTCATTCAACCAGAATGAAGATGATTTTAAATTGTTTTCATATCTATATATCACTGCGAATGCCCAATATCGACCAACAAACCATTAAAAATAAGACCATCAGTATAGTCAAAGACGGCCAGTAGGCAGAAATTTTGCTGCCTACTGCACCCCTAATACGTGTAGAATTTGGCCATTTTGCATCTATGCCAACTGGGGCCATATTTGGCTACCTTCTGGAAGGGACTGTAGTTAGCAGAAGTGTACCTCCACGAACAGGGTTTGTTCAATTGAAATCTGCTTACTACTGTCGCATGCTTTCATCTCAGAGGCTCAATGAGATATTATCGGGGTTTTGCAATTTTCTGCGCTATCATATGAACATTGGAAATGGCATCGATTCTCCAAATTCTGGTATATTTGCACGGTTGGGTGAACCTTCAACAGCGGTCCAGGTCGGTGGAGAAGAGAAGTAAGAGAACCCCCCCCAGTAAGCAGATCCCTGTTTACAAATGATTCAGGAACAACCCCCCCCCAGTAAGCAGAAGTGTACCTCTGTAAATTTTGGAATATGGGTACTTATGTGTACCTCATGTGCTTATTGAAACGAGTGTGCGGATTTCTGCCTACTGGGCGTCCGCGACTATAACTATCATCAACCAGTAATTCTTTTGATTTGGTGGATGAACCATCTCTGAACCAGTAGAAAAGATCCACAGATCCATCATAATCAGCCATGGATCGATCTGCCAGCATTCTTGGAATGGTAAACTGGAATTCACGGTCAAACTAGTCGTCATAGTTTTTACATGTATGTTTGACCATGTTCTGAAAAACATCCATGGAACAAAGGTTTTACCTACAAAGCTTTTGTCTAGATCCCAAGGGTTTGCCTGGAGGGCTTTTGTCTAGATCCCAAGGATTTATCTAGAAAGCTTTTGTCTAGATCCCAAGGCTTTATCTAGAAAGCTTTTGTCTAGATCCCAAGGCTTTGTCTAGAAAGCTTTTGTCTAGATCCCAAGGTTTTATCTAGAAAGATTTTGTCTAGATCCCAAGGCTTTATCTAGAAAGATTTTGTCTAGATCCCAAGGCTTTATCTAGAAAGCTTTTGTCTAGATCCCAAGGCTTTGTCTAGAAAGCTTTTGTCTAGATCCCAAGGTTTTATCTAGAAAGCTTTTGTCTAGATCCCAAGGCTTTGTCTAGAAAGCTTTTGTCTAGATCCCAAGGTTTTATCTAGAAAGATTTTGTCTAGATCCCAAGGCTTTATCTAGAAAGCTTTTGTCTAGATCCCAAGGCTTTGTCTAGAAAGCTTTTGTCTATAGCTAGTCCATGTGCCATGGTTCTTGGCATCGGAATAGCCACAAAGCAAGCAGTAGTTTGCAATTCTTTGCTTTCATACAAATTTTCTGGCTGGTGGTTTCAATTACTAATTTTTCCTTAGTAATTGTTAACAACTGGTTGGTTGAAACCGCCAACCACTACTTATTTTTCCAACATTTGGGATGGTTGTTTGGTTGACTCATTTTTTCCGCAGGCTTTTTCAACTGGAAGCCTTGCATTTGCGGAGATTCCTGGATTCACAGACACAGACGTATATCACACAATCTATACATAAATGTATATCATGCAATCTATACACATATGCAGATTTACATGTACATGTATATCTATGATCTCAAAACCTCACTACATGAGTATACATATGATGCCCTGTGTGCCTATATAGATTTACATTTGTACAAGTATCATTCAAGCAGGCAATATTCTGTTTAGAACCACTTGTGCTAGCAGTCTATCCAAAAAAAACAAATGATGGTTCAAAGGAACACCTATTTGCAGTATGCCAATCTCAGTCTCTGTTTTGCTTTACTTTTTTTGCAAACATATCGGTTTTCATATTGCTTCAGTTATCCGTGTCTTCTGGTTTTTCGACCAGCAATTTTACCACCTTTCAATTTACAGTTTGCCTCGCCAGATCATGTTGTTGTAAATATGATTCTATATATATTTTGAACCTTGTTTTTAGTTTTGCTTCATAAGTCAAAGGCATAACATCAAGACGTCGGTCCAACTGTTCATCTCCCTTCTCTGACGTAACAGCGTGATGTGATTATATGACTGCTAGCAAACATCATCGCACAATACTAGTCATCGCATAGCTAACCATTATCAGCCATAATTTAAGCATAGTCAATCATTGTCAGTCATACACACGCACACATCTCTGTGAATCCGTATTCATTTTGTGAAAATCAAAAAGTATTATGATTCGTTCTGATTCATACACATTAATTCATACAATTATTAGTCATAGAGAGTCGTGAGTCATGGTCGTTTACTGTATCCAAACATGATGAGACCAGGGCTTCTGCACCCTTCCCACGTGAGGGCAACGGTGGCTGGGTCTTGAAGATGTTGGGCTTGAAGGTGGGAAACCGTTTCCGGTCACGGTGCCCCTGGTGACCATTGGGGATGAAGTTTCCCTCTGAAAGCAGGGGTTTATATGGCTATGGGTCAATATTAATCAAACAATGATGGAGGATAATAACCAACAATAATAGGAAAAATAATGGCTAATGATGGGGAAACAAGGAGTACAGGGTTTTGACCCACAGCCATATGGGTGAACTCAAGGGCATTATTGATCCTGGCTCTACGGCACTGCCAGTTTGTGAGGCGCGTGCCCAATGAAAAACGATCCAGCTGGTTTAACCAGCTGTTGCCACCAATGTTTTCACATGGTTGATTCTTTGGAGATCGTATCTGAGGTGCTATGATTTACGGTTGCAGCGCACTTGTTTCACGTTTGTTCCAAAATCATCCCTGTCGTTTTGGTAGAAGTGCTTCTAGTGACTATCATCGCCTGCTTTCAATAGCTT
This sequence comes from Symbiodinium kawagutii, assembly GCA_009767595.1. Taxonomy (NCBI): domain Eukaryota; class Dinophyceae; order Suessiales; family Symbiodiniaceae; genus Symbiodinium; species Symbiodinium kawagutii. Next base: position 47,615 of record VSDK01020920.1, read on the forward strand.
GGGGTGGCAAGGATAACTTCAACAGATTGCTGTGCATGAGTACTTGCCTCCTTAGCGTCAGGCACCACCACTAGACCGACAGGTAGATAAGAACCTAGGCAATGATCGCAAGGGTCCAACTGGCCGATCAGGGTAGGACCCCTCTTTTGTAGCTTCTTCGATGGGACAAGTCCTCAAGGTCAGCATATGCTGGGTGCCCGGGAGGATGCTTTACTGATCCCTGTTGACACCCATTTTCCGGATCCAAGTCGCTCCCAGCTGCAGCGCAAGGCCGACTGAAGGCTGCTGGTTTGAAGGCCACATTTTTGCCCTGCACAGCCTGGACCGTGTGGATAGACCTGTTTTGAAGGCAGGTCTAGGTCCGCAAAGTCTGGAAAAGCCGGTTTTCTCGATGGCTTTGAGGCTCGAATTTGAGCCCCATGCTGAGCGGAAAAAGAGGCGCAGGAAACTGGAGCTGGACTGGCGCGGTCGTTGGCAGGATGGAGTGTGACATGAGATTGGCTAGGAATAATTCATAGGTGTTGATCATTATCAAGCACCAGTAAGTATCAAACATATATAACTACCTATATCTACATATATTAAATAAACAAATAAATAAATAAATAAATAAATAAATAAATAGATCAATAAATAAATAAATAAATAAATAAATAAACATATATATATATATATATACATATATAAATATATATACATACATATATACATATATATATATATACATACATATATACATATATATATATACATACATATATATATATATGACTGCTCCATGAATCATCGGACACTGGTCGTTCTTGACTGCTATATGAATCATCGGACACCCTTACAGACCAGTACTGACGAACATGGGCGTCCGCTGCAACCCCGAACAATTGGGAAAGTGAACGTGGCACCATCCCAGCTGTGTTTGTGAAAAGCCATTCGACCCGACAACCCAAACATCACGCATGGTGCACCATGTGGGTGGGGGAATCTATTCCTTAGCAGCCTTAGCAGAGCTGACAATCCGCCCCCTACTGACTCGTTGCGGCTTTGCCATGCTGGTTCACTCACACAATGTGGTCAGGTTTAGATGGACTAGCTGGGGACAACGAATCGCCGCTGCGGTTTTGTTTGAGGAATTTCCACCAATTTTTGATGCATTTCTACTCCTTTTGGAGGAAATCACACGTTTGCATTTCAGTTTTGGATTTTTTGACCCGCATAAAAAAGGGAAGGATCAACATTGAAGAGTCTACAACAATCGACAATCACCACAAGCATCGCCATCACGGAGCCAAAGCTGAACAACTATCTGATTGATTGCTTTAGGGCCTCGGGCCTAGCTGATGCATACCGGATCATAAAACATGCAAGGTGTGCTTGTACCTCTTTACCCTGTAGCAATTGTGGACTTCGATGGTACTGTGTTTGTGGACTGGGACAGGTGTATTCATCCCACAAGGTGGGCCCCCAGTAGTTATAAGTTGGGTTATAACCACCTATAACTGGAAGATACCCCTAGTTAAGTTAGTTATAAACCAACTTACAAGTGCTTGGGGGTCCACCTTGCAGTCACTAAAATGTATGGATTTCCTACGAAACCTGGGTTTCTTCTGCAGCCGCCATCCTCCAGCGGCGGGCTGCCGCCCGGGGCACGGGCAGCCCAAGGCCTGCCATGCTCCAGCTGATCCATAGCAGTTGGATAAGTCATAGGTGGCCGACAGAATGATGGTAGGATCCATGGGGAGCTGCTTGCTTGATCATTTCCATGAATTTTCAGCAGTTTCGTGATGTACAACCGTGCCCTCCGGTCATGACCATCGCTCGGACTGGCTAGAATGGCGAGTTACTTCTTTTCCAAGGCAGACAAGTAGACTTTGTGATAGCAACGATGTAATTACACATTTGTGCATTTCTGTTCTGTGATTGTTGGAGTGCAAAAGGGCGCAATGGTGACACAGTCCCCTATGGTGAGTGGCTGATATTGTGTAGTGGAAGAATATTGGTTGCAATGGTTGACGATACGATAGGTCACAATGTTCAATGGTGGGAGATCATCTATAGTGGTCAACAACCACTTATCATTATTTGTCATCATTGAGACTAGCTACAATAGTAAATGATAGATACGACCATGAGCAATCATGATTTCTGGCTAGTTGCACTGGTCAATTCTTGTTTATAGCAGTCACTGGCATAGCCACTGTGACGAATCATGATTGCTAGTGAAATTGACGCGCATGATTTGTCATTGATAATCATCAATCGCTAGTATATGACTATCATCAATCATGGTCACTAGTTGTAATGGTCCATGATGCGGATCCCAGCAGCGGCCCGTGCCAGGAATGGCACTGCAGAGCCTGCATGAACAGTGCCTACCGCTGCAACCGTTCGTGGCGGGTGTTGTTTTTTGGGATCCCAAGTTCTGATGATCGGTTTATAACTAGGCTAACTAGTTGTGGATAGTTATGGTAGGTATAACCGGACCTAAATTGCTTACTAAGCAACTTATCACGTTGGGGGGCTCCACCTTGTACCTGGTACCTGGGTCTTTCGACTCAAGACGCGGTACCCACCAGAAAGGCACCACTGCGGACAGCCGCAAGTGAGCTGCTTCTGGCTGGCTTCCTTGGTTGGACTCAGCCAGAGCCATGAACAACATCCATGTACATCAAAGGTAGTGGGTCGGCCTTGGTCGGGGTCTTCACCCATGGCGGCTTGGGCGATCGTTGGTGAGCACCGGCCCCAGGTTGCGCGAGCTGCAACTGGCCAAAAACTGGGCCAAAGCCTTCGACTGCCTGGTGGCAGCACGAGCGATCCTGGGCGGTCGACCTCGGTCACCAACAGCCGTTAGTTGAACTCACCAGTCGCGCCAGCGGGGGTGATTTCTATCAGTTGCATAGGGGGTTATAAGCTGAATATAACTGCTTGGAACCAGCCGTTCATGCTTCTACGCACTATATTATGAGATTCGGTCATTATAACAAACTATCGCGACAACCAACATTTGCAATCGTTGATTACAGTACATGAACAACTGAAACCAACAGCTCCAGCGCACCAACGGCAATCAAGATCTTGACATGACCAACAGCTATCACCGGGACACTCAGATTGTTAGCTTGGCAGATTGGGAAGCCAAGAAACAGACAACTACCGACAGTTTTGTTTCAGTATCCTAGAAAAATCACATGATAATTAGTAGTCGTTGTCTGTAGAAAGCACTCAAAAACAATATTATACCAATCCACCGACTGTTTGGTTATCCAAGTAAAATTAGTGCTTGGTAAGCACCCAGCCGGCGGACAAGCAGCTTGGACAGCCGCAATCATCAAGACTTGGTCATGTTGGAGATCACTCAGTAGCTGGGATCACCCAGCTCCGCCAATTCTGCCGCGTGGGTTCTTTATAAAGGCCCCCATTTGATACACTTCCGTCTAGAGTCTAGATCAAAGACGTATTTTTTTTCAACCACTCTTCGGCCAGCTCTTTTTACTCTGTGTGGAAGGGCAGACTCTTATCTTCATTTCATCATCATCATCATCATCATCATCATCATCATCATCATCATC
>VSDK01020925.1:2165-23297 GCA_009767595.1 Symbiodinium kawagutii
TAATCTTAATAAAAAAATAAAAAATAAATATTTATTTTTTTCAAATATATTTATTTTAATATTTTAAAATATATATTTTTTTAAAATATTAAAATTATTTATATATATATATATATATCTAATTTTATAATATTTAAATATATTTATAAATATTCTTTTAAAATATATATTTAATATATATATATATATTAAATTCTATTTTTTCTTTAATTTTTTAATTTAAATATATATTAAATTAAAAATAAAAAAACAAATATATATAGATATATTAAATAACTATTTAAATATATAAGATAAAAAATATTTCTATTTTTTCGTAAAATAAATTATTGAAATATTTTTTACCATAAATTTATAAAATTTCGATGTGTTTTAGTGCAGGTCCCGTGTCCGGATTATAAAATAAAAAAACAAATATATATAGATATATTAAATAACTATTTAAATATATAAGATAAAAAATATTTCTATTTTTTCGTAAAATAAATTATTGAAATATTTTTTACCATAAATTTATAAAATTTCGATGTGTTTTAGTGCAGGTCCCGTGTCCGGATTATAAAAAATTCGAATAGGTTCCGGGACAATAAATAAACCAAAATGTCGGAAGATTCCGGGAAGTTTTGGTATAATCGGTACATCAAGGTTCCGGCCAAGGGTTTTTGTGCAGTTGGCAGATCAAGGAGATCATGGTTGCTTGATGGCCAATCATGTTTAAGTAATGGTTGATTAAGAGATGGTTCAACATGGTTAAATATAGTTAATCTATGGTTTAACATGGTTAATCATATGGATGAATATGGTTCAACAATGGTTAAATATGGTTAAACAATGGTTGATTATGATCACGAATATCCATGGGTGATTAAGATTGATCATGCCCATAGTTGGTCAATAATGGATGATTCAGGACTACGCTTAAGAATGGATAAAAACCAGCTGCGTACGAATGCTTTGGAACTACGCTTAGGACCGTTTGAGAACTATGCTTGACGTTATTCAGAATTTGTGACGAATGATGCGTTGCCATGGCAACCGCTTCCGCTTCAGGGTCTGCTGCTGTCCATCCAACGCAGTGCGGCGCAATTTGAGTCCTTTTCTCTACCCGAAGATGGGGAGGTGGGGGCCATTCGAAAGGGGGGGCGGTTGGCAGGCCATCGCTTGTGCCAAGCAACTTGTGAGCGGGAACACCGCTCGTTGGTCATTTGGGGTGGGGAATATGATGTAATCTAATGTGCAGCAATCAAGTTGAGATAGTTCCGGAAGGTTCCGGCAGGTTCCGGTGCAGTTAGTAAATCATGTTTCGGCGTTGGCAGATCAACGTTCCGGAAGGTTCTGGGCGATTGAGGGGCAAGTTCCTATCCTAGAACAAGGTCCTGGAAAGTAAGTTGTGTTACAAAAATCAAGCTACATCAAACCTGCTGTCAGGGATGCCACCGAAGCTTTCTTTCCTGCCAATGCATGCGCTAATTTTTGCGACCTACTTGCAGGGCATACAACGTATATTATATGTATGTGCATGCGGTGTAGGCCACACACACACATATTTAATACGTTGGAAAAGATCACAATTAAACACATATTTCCAAATTACCAAACATGTCCAGTCTCCAGTCGCACACTCATACAACTTTTCTGGTAAGTCGATCATGTAAATCGCACGGATCGCAAACCAGGAGGTGAGGGTGCCTCAGGTCTCCCTATGTTCAGTTTCGGCGCCAAACAAGAAGGACCCGCATGAAATGAATCATTTCATTCAAAAGATGCACCAAAATGCATGAAGAATGCATGATAGTCTTCGAAAGTCTTCGTGTAGCCTTATGTTTCTGAGCTTGACACTCCAAGAGGACGTGGTGGGGCAGCAGGTGGTGGTGCAGCTGAGATGGAGCTGTGACAGCCCCGAGAGACAGAGCTTGACAAACCTGGCCGTGCTCCCAACAAAGTGCCTCCAGGGCTGGGCGGGGGTGCGGAAGGTGTTGGCCGAAGTGGCCCACCTGGAGCCGGAGGGGCTGGTGCTGGTGCGGCTGGGCTGCTTCCGGGTCTGGAGGTCCATGGTGAAGCTGGAGGTGGTCCAGGTGTTGAAGTTGAGGAAAATGTAGTTCCAGGTCTAGTTGGTATCATCGATGAGCCGGGGCGACCAGGTGCAGACGGTGCCAAGGGTGCAGCTGGGGCCAAAGGTGAAGATGTGGATGAAAACGATGTGCCTGGTCGAATCGGTGCTGCTGGCGCTGCTGGTGCTGCTGGCGCTGCTGGTGCTGCAGGTGCAAGTGGTGCTGACCTTCCTGGCGCCAAGGGCGCAGGGGGCATGCCTGGACGGCCTGGAGCAGCTGAAGCAGTTGAGAACGAGGTGAAGGCTCCCGGGGCAGAAGGCCTTGCTGGAGGAACACCTGGAGCTGATGGCGGTCTTCCTGGCAAAGCTCCAGGAGCCGGTGCCGGTATAGGTGGACCAGGCATCGGTGGTGCCCCTGGTGCGGCTGGAGCCAGTGGAGGGGTTGGAGCTCCAGGTGCCGAAGGCAAGCTTCCTGGTCGCATCAAGGCTGGCTTGAGGTGGGGTTGGAAGGGGCGGCCCACCCGGCAGCTGAGGCGCACCAGGAGCTGCAGGTGGGAGAGGTCTTGGGGCGCTTGGAAGACTGGGGGTGGAAGGTGGTGCCAAAGGGGTTGGTGCTGTTGGGAAGGTCGGCCTGCCGGGCAAACCTGGTGGTAAGGGCTGTGGTGCTGCAGGCATTCCAAGTCCCGTGGGTGGCGGCAAAGTTGGAAATGTTGGAGCTGCCGGCAGCCCAGGTGCTGTGGGCAAACTGGGGGGTGTGGGAGGTGCCTGTGGAAGTGGAGGGCCAGTATAGGAGGTGTTGGCATGCCAGCGACGGGGGCTGCTGGAGGTACGGGTGCTGGCAAACTTCCCACACAAGGTGCTGCAGGGGTGCCTGGGCCCGATTTGAATTAGACCAAACGCAACACGGAAACAGCAAATGATGCAATCGTGTTCAGCATGTCATCAATGAGAAGCCGGCTGGGTGACACTGACCTAAGTTGATGAATGCTTCGTGCCTTTTGCCATCTCCATAAAACAACAGGTGAATCACACGCAAAATCCGTGGTGGCTGATGTACATTAGATAAGTGCATTCATATTACCACCGATGAGTTCCTGGTCAACATCCCACTACACAATCACTGGACCATGAGAAACATGTCTTTACAGTCTCGGCTTCGGGTGTCTCTGTCTCTGCCCCTCTCTCTCTCTCTTTTCTTGTCTGTGAGCTTTTCTAAAATGCACGAACAATATTCTGCGGCCAATTGCACCATAACTCTTTAGCACCTATATTCAGGTCTGTTTGCCAAGCATCAATCTGCGAGCTACTGTTTGAAAGGCTCGCATACTAGCCTGTGCCCTGGCTATGCTTGACGCAGGACCTGGTAGTCGTGCCTCTCACTACTAAACCTTCATTACATTGGCCATCTACGCATCTCTACGCTATTACTGCAATGCCGCATTTGACTCTCGGTATTTTCTGATTTTGTTCTAGATTGGAAAACTGAAATGCCACCAACAATTGAATACTAAGAGGTCCTGAGAGTGAACACGTGCAAACGAACAGATCACAAATTGAACTGGAACGCTTGGTGAGAATGTGTGAGGTCATGTAAGTGGAACCTTGAACTATACCTAAAACATTGCAACTACCTAAAACAATTCATTAAACCTGCTGCAACATTGCTTGTTTGGTCGTAGGTCGCAGGCACACCATCACCCACTCATCAGTGCCCATATGTTCTGTTGACGCTTGTGGATCATAGCAAAATGATCGGAACATATCGGAATAGAGTGCCAGTGGTCCTTGTGGTTCTGACTTGAAGGGGTGGCATTGGCAGCAAATCAAGCAAGAACATAAAAGAACATGCCAGGCTGCAAGAACTATGAAGAACCTCCTCTTCAGTTTCGCATGCCCTGAGGTCTCGACTGCTCAAAGGTCCTGATCACCTCACGATAATTCCTCGCAGCATGGCAAAGGGAAACTTGTGATTCAGGAAATCTGGGGGCTAACGATTAGATACCGGTTCTGAAAGAAATTGGAGCATCTCACAGCTGCGATAGCGATCCATAGATGGAGTCCATAGCTTGTTTTGTCACCCGAGTTCCTGACAAAAGCCCAGGTCCAGCGGGATAGCGTTGGAAGAGAGCATCTTGCTCTCCAGCCATCATGTTCACCTGCACCTGAGCTTCATTCTCGGAGGGATTCTAAAAATATGGTTCACTTAGAGCTGGGTACGACGGGAGTCTGCAGGGCTTGGTGGGACCTTTGCAAGTCCAGTCTTTTCAAAAAGATTTGGTGCACCCGAAAACGAGGAGACCGGATGCAAAAGCACAGCACAAGGTAAATGAAAACAGCTGATCTCCCCTTGCGAGCTTTTCATCGTTTTGTTCACTTGGTTCCTTGTTTCTTTGCTTTTGTGGCATGGCTCGGGAAGTCAAATTTCATAAAGTTTCACTTCTTTTGAGACAATCCTGATCCTATATGATCCTATGCGGGACCTGTCCGCAGGATTGCAGCAAGGGCTTGGTGACTGATAGCATGCTTTTCTCCTGATGGATGTAGTGGATGGCCTTGCAGCTTAATCATGCTTAATTACTGTGCTTCGTTGCAGGCACTGCGGTCTTCACTATCACTTCGGTCTGGATGGAGTCAATCAGAAAGGCTTCAAATATAATGTGACAGTTTCCCAGGCCTATGGAAGCAAGAAGAAAGAAGGCTAAGCCGCTTAAGTCGAAGTTTGCTAAGGCTGCTAAGGCGATTCACTGTGATTTGTCTGAAGATGTCTGAAGATTTTTGTCACTGCTGCAAGAAACATCAGGTGACCGTCAGGTGACCCATGGTGACCCCGGTAGGCCGCTGCACTGACCAGGGCAAGTCACCCAGTCCAGCAGCTGCATGAAGCCAGGGCGGTCCAAGTAGCCCCCTTGGCACAGGGACCCCTCTATCCGCAGTTCCGCCATGCTGAGGGAAGCAAAAGTGTTTCCGAACATATCCAAATGGATCTTAATGGATCTGAATGGATAGTAGTGATTGATTTTTCAAAACATTGCATGATCTTACATGATCATAACAACATTTTAACATTACATGCATGAGCTGCCCTGAAACGAGCCAGCGTTTTCACAGCACAACAAACAAACTGCAATCTGCACCATTCACGACAAAGAAACCGTTCAAATGCTTTAGACTTTAGTCCCAGGATCCTGGACATACGTGAGAGGCAAAGCAGTCAACTCCGAATTTTTGGCGTCACTTGGGTCCTGGCTGCCTGCCTGGTCGAAAAGGACAAGGCCGGACGACAGGCTGTACCTCGCAAAACATCTTTTAGTAAATTCATGGATCATGGTTCAAGATGAACAAATAACATGATGTAAAACAATTTCAGATTGGTTCTATAGAGGCCATGTTGAAATGATCATTTGCTGCAATATAGGCTCGCTACTTCCATGTCTATTTCGCCGGGCAAGCGACCCCTTTTGCTGCAAACTCCTGTGCAGCAACTCGATGCGCTCCTGTACCACGAAGCGAAAACATGAAGGAATAACTTTAACTAATAAAGTAATTATATAAAGGAATTATAGAAAAATACAAAGTAATTAATTCATATCAAAGTATGGATTCTGAAGGATCATGACAATACGAATCAATACGAGCATCGAACGTGTCGGTTGAAGAACTTGACCGTTCGACAGCCAGTTCAGGAGCGATGCATTAAACGGGGTCGGACTGGAAATCGAAAACTATTGATCGGGACCAATATGTCTCCATGTTCCAGGGAACGCCACTTCCCCCACCACCATCCCTTCAAACTCCAACACTATTGCTCAGCATCTGCCATGTACACCAGTTCCAAGCAAGAGCAGGATTCCCGTTAGCCATGGAGATTGGAGATCTCTGTAAGCAGTCCTTGACCGCATCAGTAGCGGCAGGTATAGGCGGTCCTGGCCTCAAGCGGGAGCTCACAAGGACCTTTGTGAATCTTGACAGTTTGGGTCTGACTAGGCTGGTCTCCGGACATGTCAACAATACGATGCAAAACATTCATGCAGCAATGACAGAAATGCCTGGAAATACCATGTGCATTGTATGCATGAATGCACATCCTGCTCATCTTGCTATCGCGTCTTCAAATCCGAGAACCAGTCACTCACAATGAAGTCTAAAATCAATTTGGAAGTTGAAAATGAATGATACACGCATATATATATATATACATATATTTGAATGCGAAATCAAATGTCTCACACATTTCACATATCAATTTGATTTGAATTCCCTTGGGAATGACAAATGGGATCCGAGTTCTGGACCCGAATGTTGGAGGCACCTGCAGTACCAGCTCACACAAGCAGTCACCTTACACTAGCAGTCACTGCTCAAGCACCGCAGCAACGGACGGAGCATTAGCCACTTTCGGGCCCGCTCCCGCTTTGGTGGCTGCCCAGCTTGACAAAGCAGTTTGCAGGGAACGAAGCTTCGGGCTTTGGTGAAGCAGCTGCAACTTGCAGAGCTCTTTTTGAAAACAAACAAACTTATAAAACACATTGAAACTATAACTAAATACCTGATATCAAAAATATCACTGAAATCGATCGCTCTTCGTAGTTCTGCTCATTTGCATCCATTTGCTCTGCACGTTTGATCCGTGGCCATTCAAGAACTATTGCTCGTCCGCGTTCCTGGCAGGTTCCTGGTGAGCACACGGATTTGAAGAGCCCTCAAACATGCTTGAATGCGACCCGAGTGATGCAAGTGGCCTTGGAAGCATTGCAGTGCGCTGTCACAAACGACTCATCATGACTCATCCTCATCTCAGAGTACGATAGGTCCTTTCTTCTAAGGCCGCCATTATGCAGAATCCGGCCCAAGATGTGAAGCCATCTCCACGCTACCGCAAGGCCACTGAGAGGCTGGATATGGCTGGATGCATTAATTCCAAGGCCTTCAAAGGTTGCACAACAGGCCCCCCGCTGCTGCAGTGCAAAAGGCATAGGCCCAAAGGCATGGGGCGGCAAAGTGGCATTGCGCCGAACAGCGTGAATGTTCGAAAATGTATCGACATCTGTGGTTTCAAGCCTTCTTCTCCTTCCGTCTAATCAGGTCGGAACAATTCAACACCTTCCCATGATCTTCTTTGGCCATCTTTGGCCCAATTTCATTGGACAAGAACTGCCAAACCGTGCAATACCCGAGCACACCGACCTGCGCTGCAGCAAGGGCTTTGGCCTGGGTCAAATCAGGACGTTTGACCCTTTGGATCCCTTCGATATCTTCACAGCAAAAGCGCTTCATGATGCCATATGCCTCATGGAAGCACGGAAACAGTAGCAAATCATCACAATTCATCACCATTCCAAATCTCATTGACTATGTGCACCCCGTTGAATTCCACACTACACAAAAGAGCATCATAAAATAAACCGGAAGAAAATGGCTTTGGAGTAAAACCATAGCAGGTCTTTCAGAGTCTCTCTCCGCACCAAGGCTCCTGCCAGCCAATCTCAAGGGCCCATGTGTATGGTTGTGGGAATTCTGCTTGTGGCCGAGCATTGCTCCACCATTTTCAGGGTACCCCTTCTGCACACCTCCCTGTTTCCTCTGCATGGGCATCAAAGCACCTAGTGACCTCATTCAAGCGTCCACAGGAATTCTGTGCGACACCTGGGAAAGTGCATTCGGTATGTACATGACTCTGCAGTGTGAAACTTCAACAATTCTAGATATCTGAAAGTCAAGCCATTTGCATGTGAGAATCATCCTGCAGCACCCTCAGTCATTTCAACGTACAGCCTGCCAAAGCAACAAATTTGGATGCACCACTGCACCATGAGTTCATTCACAGGAGGGTGGAGTCCAGTCGAGTCATGAATCACTAGCGTCATGAAGTTATCTTGCCATTTCAAGATGTGTCTGGCAGTTCAATCCTTGCAATGTGGCAGGCCCCGCTGCAAACACAATCCAGGGAATCTGGGATTAAGCTGTCGCAGCATGTTCCAGGCCTGCTCAAGCTGCCTCTCGCCCATGGTCATTAAGGTCTGCATGTCCTTCAAATCACCTAAGCTCCGCTCACCCAGGACTGACCTCAAATGAGGAGTAAGAGTAGAGTTAAGGGGATTTGCACGCAGGCAATCACAGGCCAGTGGCTGCAAGAACAAAGCAATTGAAATGTGGTACTCCAATTGGCCCCCGTCCGTGGCAATTACTTGACCTGAAGTGAAACAACACTTCAACATAAGGGGGGCATGGCATGACCTCCTTGAGAAATCACTGACATGAGATATTTAACACGTTTGCAGTACACAATTAGCTGTAACAAACCATAGATCAATGTTGACATAGATATCAATCATAAGCACATACTCAAACACATGCGCGAGCGACTGATCTGACGAGACACATGCTGATACCCATTCTGACATACAAGTTCATACAAGCATCAAGTAAGGCAAGGTTTTGATAACGAGTGGTCTGAGTTGCGATGTGTCACGGCATTGTCATGGCCTAGTTGGCATCTGACCTTTTTGAGGCCAAGGGAGTAAAGAAGAACCTATCAATGAAGGCACAAAGGAGGAAGGGATAGGAAAAGGAGCGCGGGCGAGGAAGGAAGAGGAAGGATAAGGAAAGAAGCGATCAAAGGAATTGACAGTGGAGGAAGGTAACCAGCACATGACAGGACACATGACAGGGCACATGACGGAAAGTCTAGAGACCACAATCAGGCTGGTGTCTAAGCATTACAGTGGACATGCGGTGACCCAATCATACAACAAACAGTCTGGTGATCACTTCTTTCACGGTGTCTTTCTTCTTTTTCTTCCCTGTCTCAGTACCGCCTTCCTTCCCTCTCTGTCCCTCGTCCATCAATATCATCAATGCATCCACAGTGATCTGTACATGTCTCTGTGCGTCTTTCTCCCTCTGCCTATCTGACCTTTCTACCTGTCTGTGCTGTGTTTCTCTTTCTTTATCTCTTCTCTCTCTCTCTCTCTCCTCTCCCTCTCTCTCTCTCTCTCTCTTTTCTCTTCCTACTACTTATTTTCTAGTAGTTTCTACCTGTCTTTGCTCCTGGTGGCGCTGGGTCCCCTGGCGGTCTATGGCATTCCTCAGCTCCAAGGCCTGACCAGAAATGACTTTGCAGAGAATGGACGGCCAAAACAGAAGGGGAAAACATCCAGAAAAAAGAAAATATTTATCATTTATGTAAACAATTTTGAAAAATACATCTTACATCGCTCATCTACAACAGCAGTTACATGTTCTAGAACGCCTTTAGCTCAATCTTATGACACTGGAACATGCAAGAAAACGGAAACTTAAGACACGTAGGGCAGGACAAACAAACCTATCTCTAGAGACAGTTCACCCAGTTGCCAGCGCTGAGGCCACAACACAGCACAAATGCATATCTTACATATCTATGCTTTCATCAATTTTTCACCCACTACATGTATCTTGTGCAAATGTGAACAAGCAAAAACAACCAAACATATGATGGAATATACCATCTCCTTTGTAGACGACCTACAAGCAAACTCACACACATAGACATGTACAAGCATATAAGCAAATACACAAATGATGCATATGTATATATATATATATATGTAGATGTATATCAATCTATTGAAACATATATCAAAAGAAATAGAGATAAATAGAACTATAACTGTAAATGTAACTAAATTAACAAATAAATAGCCCTGCGCTTCGGCAGGAGGGCCTGAAAAAAAATAAACAAATAAATAAGCACATTCATCATAAATAGATAAATAACTGTGGATATCTTTACATATAAATGAATATATATATATATATATAAATACAAATAAAAATGTGCAAATGTCTAAAGATATAGTGCATGCTATATTTGCATCATGGCGCATCCAAATGTTTAATGCTACAATATTGATTTTGTTTTGTATAGGTACCGGATGTTAGGAATATAAAGTGCACAATGTTGTGCAACACATTCAGAAACATACGCACACGCAGACACAGACACACACACACACACACGCAAAAAAACACCTATGTAAAACTGGATCTGCCCGCACCGAAGGCGCAACAGCGTGATATATTTTTACAATATCATCGATAGTGATGACTTCAAATGCAAACCTGCCACTTTTTGCATCGAAATAGAACTCATCTCTTCTTCTCAGTTTGGGTGCTTGAAGATCGCCGAAAACAATGTTGTCCAAATGCACCCAACAACCGAACTTGGAACGCCAGGCCCAGCCAAGAGTAAGGACAAAAGTAAGGAACATCTTGGCCAAACGAGAACAATTGAGAGGCTTCAATTTATGCACACGAAGTGGCGGAATTTTCGACGCACAAAAGGAGCTACAAAACAGCAGTTAGAAATGTTTGGTCAACTCTCTCTCTCTTGGGTTCTTTCATTGATATTTGCAGTGTTTTGTGAGGTGGGGTGATGTAGAGGGAGGCCGTGCAGCTCTCAAAGTGTGGTTCGATCCATGTTCACGTTGGGAATTAAAAGGCTGTCTGCACACATCTATACAAGTTTCGTGGCTGCATCATCCTAGGGGAAAAGTTCGGTGAAATCATTCCTTAATCAAACATGACTTTAGATTTTAAAGTTTGGTAGTCTTGGTGCATATCTCAATTCAAGTTTCTCCTCCAAGTCAGAAATACTGCTACCTTTTCCCCCTTCTAATGATATACTGTGCGGGCGGTCTCCGGTGTGAAGCGCCAAGAATTATGACAATTGTGGCACCTACAGTGTCAATTTCAAGGTATGTATTGTATATATGAATACATCTCTTTCTCACTCTCTCTCTCTCTCTCTCTCTCTCGCTCTCCCCCTTCTCAACGCAATATGTGTGCATTCACTTGCAATTTTGAATGTGCAAACGTACACATTCACACACGCAGCCGCACACATGTATGCGCATTTTCATACCATGTTGTTCAAACTCTAAAAGTTAACAGTTCTTATATATTCTATACAGTACCTCCAAATGGCCTCCAAAATCACATATCTTCTTTATGTATCAAAGCTTTTCAATCACCAATTATGTGTCAAATACGTCGATGTCCCAAACAAAGATTTGTTATATAAATATATGGGTATAATGGGATGTGGAAAAAATTAAATTTGAACTGTCCATGTGGCCAGTCTTGGGTTTCTGTTGTGGTTGTTGTCAAGGTGGTAGTTTGGCGTTTGCTGGTTAGCGGTTTGAGGTTCCTGGCTGGTGGCTGGCCGTTTGTGGCTGGCTGGTGGCTACCAGAAGCCGAATTGCTTGAACAAATGAGGTTCATAGAATCACAAGGCCAAAGATTGGTGGGGTTCATAGGGTCACGAGGCCACAAATTTTAGGGCTCATAGGGTCACAAGGCCACAGATTTTGGGGTGTCACAGGGTCGCATGACCGCAGATTTTGGGGTGTCATAGGGTCGCAGGACCACAGATTTTGGGGTGTCATAGGGTCGCAGGACCACAGATTTTGGGGTGTCATAGGGTCGCAGGACCACAGATTTTGGGGGTTCCTAGGGTCATAGGACCACACATTTTTTGGGCTCATAGGATGGCAGGGGAAGCCTCTGACGGCCAGACTCGTTTTTGGGTTTTTGGTGTTGCAACTTAGGTAAGTAATTATACATGTACATGTCTATGTGTACATACTGTAGTTGCAGGTGGATGTAAATGTGCAATTTCAGACACTGACAGTGCTTTCCCCAAAAAGGATCAAAAAGGGACACCGATAGAATTTGATTCTGAGAACTAGTTCATGCTGCTCCCAAGTGCTCACAATCATTCAAAAGTGTCCATATGTAGCGACAATGTAGCGGCCTCCTTGTTCCTTGCTGTTTTCGCTTTGCTTGGCCTTTGGTCCATCCCCTCTTCGTCAATCTGAGCAATGCGTGCCTTAGCCAATTTCAAGGGGATCGAATCCTGGAGCCAGCTGAGCTGGCTGAGCCAGCTGAGCTGCCAGTCTCGCCTTGTTTCCAACTGTGACTCCAAGTGCTCTAAGTGCTCTGCTTGCTTGTGCTGCACTCCGAGGATAAGATCCTCAAATATTTCCCGCTGCTCTGCATTAAAGCCATTCCTTAGAGAAAACAACACTGCTGGAGGTTGCAATACTATCGTGCTATACTGGCAGGTAACGGGTGCAAGATGGTGCAAGCATGTATGCGGCGCAGGGCCGTTGCTCTCATTTTCAATTTCCGAGACAGGACTTCTTTAATCTTTTCTGCAAAGTAAATCAAGTAAATTTTAATCAAGATTGTTCATTATTTTAATCTGTTGAATTTCTGACCGGCAACGTGTGTTGGCCAAGCCACTCATCAAGTAGCTTTCGTTCTTCTCGTTTCACAGCCGCCTGGAAAGGACACTTTAGTAAAGTGCTACTTCCAGTGCTCCACCCTTGGAGCTTGGAAAGGGAAATAAACACATGCAAAGTACCTACGAATGCATAAATTGGTATTTTGGAACCTGACCTGAGCGTTCAAGGGGGCTTGATCAGAACCAAATTTCAATGCGGCGCAATGTCAGGATGTTCAACACCGTCCCAAGCACATTCGAATTTGCGTGCGGCACTTAGAATAGGCAAGGCCTATTGTAATTCATCGCAATTCTATATGTAATTCTACATGTGCGTCTAATGTGCTTCTAACTGGTCACTTGATGTTCCTTGTTCCATGCAGCACCAAAAACACAAGCGTTCCATGCAGCGCCACAACCCGCAGCCCATCGGGTCCTCAGTCGCCCCACCAGTTGGAGGCACTTCTCCCGGCTCTACGTAGCCCATGCTGCCTTTTGGCAACATCTTAGCGCCGCAATAGCGGAACCGCTCCTAGCGAAAGCAGCTCTCTCTCTCTCTCTGCCCCTCTCTGCAGCCTTTTCTCTTTTCTATATTTTCTCTAAATTCTCTATATTCTATCTCTCTTCTCCTCTCTTCTGCTCTATATTCTCTTACTCTTCTGTGATCTTCTCTGCCCTGCTCCAGTCTACTCTGCTCTACTCTACGGTCGCACTCTCATTGCCCTTTGGACACCCTCTTGTCCCAAAGGACATTTGGCACCGCAAGCAGAAATTATATATGCAGACTTTGCTGCATTCTACTTAAGCACAAGAGTCAAACGCCTCGCTGGGAAGATTGGATAATGTTCTTTCCTCTGTACATCTCTGTACTATGAAAATGCAATGAGACAATTCAGAGCTGACAATGACGAGTGCATTTCCGGTCAGGGCAATGTGCACTACTTGAGCGGCCTAGTTCTTGGCAAATTGGACAACCTGGTCGTATCGGGGAAAAGGTCACAATGTCGGCGTACATGAAAAACATGTGCAAACATACAAGTTCATTTGCACCGAATCCATCGAAATGCACCATGCACATATACATGTATACATCACACATCTACTTATATACAAATAGAAAATATTAGAAAATACGCTTAACATATTCTAACGTCATCATATGCAAATAGTGAGCGTAAGTTTTTTGTGGCTTGCCAGCATACTGTGCCCAAAGAGGTGCCCACCTCGATCATTTGATTTCACAGTCTGCACACTTTACACAGTCTACACAGTTTACTTCTGTGTTCCGCACCACTTCTACACTTCTGTGATCTTCTGTGATCTTCTGTGATCTTCTCTGATCTTCTGCGTTCCTGTCTTGTTTTTGAGTTGTTGTCCAAAAGCGAGGCTGAGCCTGTGGAATGCCTGACTTCCTGTGCAGTCCTGCAGGCTGAATTTTTCACGGTCGTGGTTTCTGCCTTTCGGCAGATCAGGTATTTCAGCAAGTCGTCTCGCCTGCTCCACCTGTCCGTTTGTGTCCGTATGTTTCATGCACGCAACACAGCAATGAGTTGCTGCAGCATGTGAGATGCAAAACTCGCATTAAGAACCGTTCAGGATCAAGAGCTTTGCCCAGTAATGAGCCCGTAGTTGTCAGTGCTAAAGTAAGTCTGAAACATGTTGAATATGTGGAGCCGAGGGGTATAGAAAGCGAAGGGAGTAAATGTGTCCAATGGGTGGTCCTGCCTTTCTTGAAGCAAACAACTGTCTGGCCAAACATTCACCAGAAACAATTTCACAAGATATGAGAGATCGCAATGCAACTGCCACAACGATGATGATGATGATGATGATGATGATGATGATGATGATGACGACGACGATGATGACCATGAAATCCCTGTCTGAGCATAATCTTAGGGTTCGGCCCTGGTTTTTATCCAAAAAAAATTGGATTAATACCATGCCCCAACCCCAAAAATCAACAGGATATCCAAATTGAACGCCCCAATTGGATTAAAATCCATGAACGACTATCATCGATTGTCACACTGGAGCTGGTACTGACAGCACTGGCGGCACTGGAATGATAGAGACGATGGTGAGGACGATGATCGCAGTGGTAGCGCGGGTGCATGAAGAGTGATGAGCAGTTGTGACAGGGTGGTGGCGTGACCACACTTCTGGTAGCAAGGGCGCCGGAGATGGACTTTGGCGAGTTGTCTTTTGTTTTAGGCCAAGATGTCTTAGGGTTTGAACCGGGAGAGTAACATGGTCTACATTAGACAAAAATCTAATAGACAACTTTAGTGGGATGATTCCTAACGATTCTACCTGACGCTACCTGTCGTGATAATCTAAGCCTCTAAGCCCAATGCATGTGTCAAGGCAAAGGAATTGAAGTGAATCGCTTGGAACTGCTTTACATCATGCTTTTCTTTGGAGCGCCTCAAGCTCTGCAAGAATCTCCTTGGCCGGTCTCCTCCAGGATTTCACACGTGACTTACCCCTCCACAGTATGCAGCAGTCACACTAAAAGGCCTCTCAATGTTCCAATATCGTATCACGGTGGCGATGTTCCCAAACGCAATTGCAGAGTGGAACCATTCGAAAGACATAATAGGATCAAAAGAAAGGCTTTTCCAATCTTATCAAAACTTCCATCAGCCAAATCAACCAATGTTGTGTGGAAACGTGTGCAAGGCACCGCATGGCACCTGCATGGAATTGGAGGTGGAGGCCACTGACGTGGATCGTCCATGTCACGCCTGGGGGGGCGGTGTCAGGAGACCATGGCCCTTTCTTCCTTGGCTTCTGAAAGAGTCCGGTTCTCAAAGCAATGAATCACCGAGTGCACCTTGGAATCGCAGATCGGGGCACTTGCACCACTGCCTGGCTGCAGTGTTGTATGGTGTGTCAGGACTCGAGGACTGGAATTGTTACTGCAGCCGCCACATGAAGTTGGCATACGTAAAGCAAGAAAAGTGAGACACACGCCATCCATTCGGGCCTTTGGGGCAGCTGCTTTAGCCTTTGGAGGTTCCCAGCCTCGGGAAAGTTTGTCAAGCATGTAGCCCGAATTACCTAAACCATATAAACCACAAATGAATCATTCATCTTGATAATATAAAAATAAGAGAAATAAGCGAACAAACGCAAAAAAATGCATACACACACATATACACATATCTATATATATATATATGTGTGTGTGTGTGTGTGTGTGAATACCTGTATATGAGTAAAAAATGCAAACCATTTCAAGCATGTTCATGCTGATTCTGCCTTGCCATCCACCCAAACAGTTAATTGCAGAATCTAAATCAAGTCACCCTAATATATTTAAGTACATATTGTATCTATATAAAGTCTATATGTGAATAAATCAATACAGACATATACATCATGAATACATACATGTACATATTGTAAATTAATGACCCCTACCTTGGCCTGGGTAGGGTAGGTACCTACCTCCAAATAATTTATTTATTTATTTTGCAAGTGTTTGGTTCAAAAACCACCAGCAAAATAAAATCAGATAAATCACTTGAGTACCTCATTGAATAAGTGTTAGTTATGAGTACCCCACCTTCCAAATAATTTTAAAAAATGATTGTGTGGTGGGGGCGGGTGTTGTGAAACCTATGGATATCTATACCCAAAATAATTATCTTAAATTTATCCAAGGTATGTTGAGATATACCTCAAAATTATTCTTGGGAGTAGGGAAGTGGTTTGACTGAAATTATTTGGGATGCATTTTGGAACCAAAAAATATGTTAAAAAAACATTGATTCCACCACTGGTTGTGTGTTCAAACTTGGCTGAAAATCCATGAGAATCTTGCCCATTCCTGTCGTGCAGTTGCCGGTCACAACTCATCTTTTTCACGCGATCTCATGCGTCTGGCGAATCTGTCTTGCAATCAGGGGATCAGTCAGCGCAGCAATGGCCAACAAGTGAAGATTAGATTGCAAAGAACTATTGTATGGTGCAGGCTTCGAAACACCACACAAAATGTTCCATCCGTTTTCCATGCAACCCATGCAGTGGATATGGGAATGAAACTGTACAAGCACCCCTAAGCAGAAATCATAGAAATCCTGCTGTCACACAGGAAAGCCATGTGCAAAACCCAAAGCAAACTCCGTTCAGGTCTGCTACCCTCATGGCGCAGATGCTTCTGTAACCATGACCGCTTCTGGCGCTTCCGCATTGACTTTGCAAAGCCAAGACAACATTCGCTGGGGCGAATCCCCAGCTCTTGGGCTGGCTTGCCGGAGCTCCGCAAGCACACATTCTCCAGCCCTGAGCGCCCCAGCCAAATTTAGAAAATCACAGACCCTGAAAAATGAAGGGGGTGACATCTATCAACATGGTTGCCCAAACAATGTCCCAAACATAAATAAAATAGAATAAAATCAACTAAAGTAAAAGAAGAAACAATGAAAAACATCTATCAACATGGTTTCCCAAACATTACAAATAATTTGGGGGTGGGGCCACTACTTATACACTAGCCAAATAAAATGAAGGGAAAAGCATCCATCCACATGGTTGCCTAGACCTACAATCATTTTGTTTGGGGGTCACTACTTAACCACTTACCAAATAAAAAACAAAAACACAAAATATCATAAAACATATTAAAATATCAACAACCATCAAAAACCATTAATAATCATTAATAAATATTGATAAAATAAGTTCAAAACGGACTGGCAAATCATGGTTAATCAATGGTAATCAATGGCAATCCAATGTAATCAACGGTCAGCAAACAAAAGCAGCATGCTGGTGAACAAACACTTGTAATGAATGACCATCCAGGAACGATTTGAAACCCATCGGAAGGTTCTTGCGATACTTTTGGGCAAAATATTCCGGAATCCGTGCCACGAGAGCTGCCCATGGGAACGTCACCAAGACTGCACTGTCCTTCATCTTGATGCGAACCTTGCAATATGTTTCAATCCCACCAAAGCCCAGAGCCCTAAAGCCTCAACACACCAGAGCAAAGACACGCAAAGACCTCATTGTACCTAAAGCCTCAGCTGCCCAGCCTGACCATGTCTGTCCACCAGCTTGTAGTGAATGGATTCGAAGTCGGCTTTCATGGCTTCAAGAAAGCTGGAAACGTTCGCACGCCCAGAACATGTGGTGGGTTTGAAATCACCAGCCGTCAAAAAGGATGCAGGCACAAATGGTTTCCCCTTTTTCGGGACTTCAAATGGTGTTCCGGCTTTGTTTGCGGCGCGAAATGCTGCAAGTGCGGAATCACTCATCTCAAATCGGACCTCAATTGCGAAACATAGATAAACGATATTCAACGATGATAAACGATGATGAACAAAATAAAAAATCAAAAAACATCAAGAAACAACAGAAACAAGGAAATGCCAACAAACCAAAGTGCGTGGGTGGAAGACTCGGTCACAGTGAAGTCAGTGGATGGCACTTCGTAAAGAAGACCGGATTCTTTGGCATCCAAAGCAATCACTGGAGAGAGGCTCCTGGCTGAGGGATTCATTTTTTGCCCTGGGGAAATTGTAAAAGAAAATAAAAGAAATTGATTTCAAAAAACTGATTTCAAAAAAACAAGCAAGAAAAAATAAGAAAAACATAGAAAAACATCAAGAAACAATGGCACTGAACACGTAACAAGACACGAGCCAACCATGTGGGCTATCCCGGTTGCGCGGTCGATGTGAGGCAGCAAAAGCATGACATGCACTTTGGACACGCAATGCGCAGGAACTGCTCCTTCGGGTACAAGTTTAGGCGCTCCGGCCTGTTGCTTGTTGCGACCGAATCTCCAAACGCCTATGGGCACTCCAAAGCGAAGGCTGGAACTTCCTTCTCCTGCATGAAAAGGGCGCACAACCACCAGTTGCCAATGGCGGGATTGGCCTCTCCATGTGCTCCCCAAGCTTTGGATGGTCTGAGCACCTGTGACTCCTTCATCCTCTCTTTGTTGATGAACATCATGAACCACTCGCTCAGAGTAGCTCATCCAAAGCCCATGTCTCGTTTGGTTTTGGCTGAAACACTGAAACGCTGCGCGTGCCATTGCCAACTGATGCTGCAGCATGTTGTGCACATTTTCTTTCTTCCTTCGCAATCCAACCACTGACGGCTTCTTGAGAATTCCCTCGTTCAACCTGACAAGCACCACAAATTCACGGGCGGTTGCGACAAGGACACGGGTTCGTTTCAACAATTGCCTCTCGGGCTCATCTGTCTGGGGTTGGAAAGGCAACAGCTCAGCTTTCTTCAGCACATCAGTCAAAGTGAAAACGGTCAAGTTCTGGAAGTCTATTTCTGCTTTGGCTGCATCATCATCATCATCCTCGCTGTCGTCTTCCAGATGCTCAGGCTCTATATCTGGAGCAATGGGGGCACTGGAATCCTCAGCCAGCTTGGACAACTCCGTCTCTATGCCCACAAATGCCTCCACACCGCCCACAGCATCTTGCAATTCATAAAGTTCTTCGTTTGGATCTGTGCTGAACGCCGCCTCCTCCCCTTCCTCTTCTTCCTCTTCTTCCTCCAGAGATGCCTCATTCAAGTCTCCCCAGAGCATGTCTCGTCCTGCATCATTCCACCAATCCACCAACTGCTCCCGCAAAGCATCCGGTGTCACTGGTGTCGGCAAGATGGCGCTCACGAAAGTGCAGGCTGCATTTAATGCTTCCACGGCGACCTCGTCCAAAGGCACTCTCCCTGAAAGTTTGCGGCTGCTTTTGGCCTGCAGGGACAGCAAGAAAAACAATGGCAACCATAAAAATCTCAAAAAATCAGGGAAAACAAAATTATTTAGGGGGTGGGGTAAGTACTTGACCACCTGCCAAATAATTATATCTGAATGTCGTAGTCATCGACGTGTGTAGCAATCCATAATTATTTGTGGGGTGGGGCCGATACTTACCCACCCACAAAATAAAATTAAAGAAATGACATCTGTTCACATGGTTGCCCAAACAATGGCCCAAACATCAATTTTTTAGACACATACAGTAAGGGGAATAGCATCTATACTGCATGGTTGCCCAAACATTACAATTAATTTGGGGGTGGGGTCACTACTTACCCACCAGCCAAATAAAAATGAAGGGAACAAACTCCATCGACATGGTTGCCCAAACAATGGCCCAAACATCAAGTTTTTAGACACATACAGTAAGGGGAATAGCATCTATACTGCATGGTTGCCCAAACATTACAATTAATTTGGGGGTGGGGCCACTACTTAGCCACCAGCCAAATAAAATGAAGGGAATAACATTCATCGACATGGTGGCCTAGACCTACAATTATTTTGGGGGGGGGCACTACTCAACCACTTACCAAATACATAAGCAAAAGCAAAAACAAGTATCAAAAACCATTAGTAGACTAGAGTAGATTCAAAACGGACTGGCGCAAAACTGCCAAATCATGAGAAATCTTCAGAAATCTATCACTTCAAAAAGCAAAATACACCAAAACGCAATATAAAAATATATTTAACATCTTCTCAGTTTGTATCCATGCCTCACTGGGTGCTCTTCTCTGCTTGGTATGAAGGAGGTGAGCTGAGCTGATGCTGTTTGCCACGCTCACAGATCCACGTTTGTTCTTGCCACCCGCTTTCACCAGCGAAAACCAATGCTCGATGCAGTCTTCCATGGTGTACCGGGGCTCATACACGGCTGAGTCTGGCCATGCTGATGTGCGAAGTACCAAGTGGGCGCACAAAGACCTCTCAAAAATGGACAGGGCCAACATTCTCAAACTTGTAAGCAAATCATATCCGAACATGAAAACAACTGAGCATGAGCACGTATGATTGCAAAACATACCAAAACCATCCAAGACATTCTATGACATTCTGAAGCTATCCCGGAAGAAAGAGAAACGTCAACAAAAACAAAAAAAAACATTAAAAAACAGCAAAACAGTTTGCAGGCAGCCAAGAACACATTAAAAGAAAACCAAAGACACTAGAAAACAAACCATGAGAAACCATGAGAAACCCATAGGAAAATAATGGAAAATATAAGAAAGCTACACCAAACCAACGCAAAACATAAAACATCATCAGACCACACCCAACGCCACTGAAACACAAACAAGCCACATCAAATTCAGAGTGGTTGGCTTCGGCAAGCTGCGCTGCCACCAATTCTTTTCCTTGACGTCCCAGGACTCCTTGACCATCAAGAGCAAGAGATAATAGCTTGCCAGCGCATTCTCTGCAATTTGACGTGGGGTCAGAAGCGTGGAAATGGTCCACCCACTGGTAGCCAACGATGCGACAAACCTGAAGCATTGTTTCTAGGAAAGCAATGGCGCAAATCAAAACATATCGAAATAAAGTAAGAACAATTAGGCACATGATTACAAAAAACCGTCCAACACTTTGTGAAACGCAGGAACCCATACTTTAGCTGGATATAATAGGCGCAACAATGTGCAACACATATGAAAAATAGAAAAAAATAGCCAACCGAAAATAACAAATGGCTAATTCAAATTGATCTGTGAATGAAATTGATTTTTTCTATGATTTTCTTATATTTTCTTTATTGTTCTATGTTTTTTCTTGTCTGGTCACTGAAGGATCTGGCCGCCAAAGTCATCGAACTTCGGATGTTGAAAGCTTCGTGGGTTGAGAAAGTGTGCTGCTTCAGCATCTGACTGTTGGTCTCGACCTACCAGCGCATGCAAAGGGCATCCGCCAGCAACAAAGGGAGCCAAGTGGAGGTGGTAGCCGAAAATCGCCAGGGTGCGACTATTGGTGCGGATGGCCCGGGGAATTGCTTTTGCCACGTGCTTCGCATCGTTCCCGCCAAAC
>VSDK01020939.1:7997-88599 GCA_009767595.1 Symbiodinium kawagutii
AACAGGAATGCTTCAAAGGGACACATACTCCCCATTTCTCTGAGCACTGTGCACACTCGGCTCAGCTGCTCAGCGTGAACTGTGGCAAAGATGACCTAGCGTCAAAGCGCACCCAAGATGGATGTTTTCAAACCGAGATGGGGAGTGGCACAAGAGATACTAAGGAGCCAGAAGTATGAAACCAAACTACTATGGCAATGGGGTATCAAACGCACCCTTTTCAAACTCAGATACAAGGAGTATGAAACATACGAAGATAACAGAAGTATGAAAGCCTATCAACCTGAGATACACTCCGCTGCTTTTCAGGTCTCCACAGGAAAAGTCTGCATCGTAGCCAAATCAAAGGCATGTGTGAAATATTTTTTGTCAAAAACTCCATTGACACCGGGGCTCAAAAGCACTTGATTTGCGCTCCAGTAAAATGGGACTTTGTGCCTTGAGCAATGCCAGAAGACTGATCATTGAAGAGTAACGTTGTGGACGTACATGATTGTGTGGTTGGCTTTGCTGTGAACTCTCCTTGAAGCTCGTTTTCCATTGACTTCCTCAAAGGTGCAATCGATCTCCGACACTACATGCAGAAGTGCGCTCAGGACTGCCTTGCCAACCCAGTTGCATTGCTCATCATTTTGCTTGACACCTTGGATCTATCTCAGTATCATCTGGGTTCTTAGATCAAGATGAGTGGCATTTTCATGTGGATGGGTTGTCTGCATCATATTTCTTGCGCTTGAAAGAGTAGGCAGTCGCAGATCAGAACTCCCAACTCATGATGGAAAATCGAGCTTATGAATGCTTTTCAGTTTGCGAGATTACCGTGGGAGGACTGTAGGAGAACTATAGGAGGGTTACAGGAGAACCATACGCGGGCTGTAGGAGCTCCATAGGAGGGCTAGAGGAGAGCCATAAGAGGATGTAGGAGACGTAGCGGATAACCGTAGGAGGACTGTGGGAGAACTATAGAAGCAACCGTCGGAGCACTATGGGAGAACTATAGGCGGGCTAGAGGAGAATCAGCAGTGTGAGAATAAATTGAATGAGTCGGGGCCGTGTAGGAGAACAGTAGGAGAATGAGAGGAGAATGTGCAAGCGACTAGTCGATGAGAGTAGGAGAACCAGAAGAAAGCAGAGCAGAAGCGTAGGAGAAGTACTGTAGCAGAACTGTACGGGCTCCATAGGAGAACCAGAGGAGAACCGTGAGAGGGCTGTAAGAGGAATATAGGAGGGCTAGAGGAGAACGGTAGGCGGTCTGTAGGAGAATGCTTGGAGAACCGCAGGAGAATAGTAGGGACATTTTAGGAGCATTGTACGAGCTCAATAGGAGAACTAAAAGGGAACCCCAGGAGGACTGTAGGAGAATCATAGGAGTTCCATAGCGATATCAGCAGTGTGAGAAGAAATTGAGTGAATGAGGGCTGTGTACGAGGAAAACCGTAGGAAGACTGTAGGAGAACTCTAGCAGTTCAATAGGAGAACCGGAGGATAGGAGTTGCGTAGGAAAACTACAGGAGAACCGTAGGAGGATTTTCCTCGAATCATCGGAGTTCCGTAGGGATATCAGCAGTGTGAGAATAAATTGAATGAATCAGGGCCGTGTAGGAGAAGGGTAGGAGAATGAGAGCAGAATGTGCAAGCGACTAGTGGATGAGAGTAGGAGAACCAGAAGAAAGCACAGCAGAAGCGTAGGAAAAGTATAGGCACACCGTAGGAGAACTGTCGCAGAAGTGTAGGGGCTCCATAGGAGAACCAGAGGACAACCGTAGGAGGGCTGTAGGAGGACTATAGGAGGGCTGGAGGAGAACTCTAGGCGGACTGTAGGAGAATGATAGGAGTTCCATAGCGAGATCAACAGTGTGAGAAGAAATTACGTGAATGAGGGCCGTGTAGGAGAACTGTAGGAGAATGATAGCAGAATTTGACAGCAATGAAGAATTTGACAGCAATGAAAGAATGATAGTAGGATAATGAGAAGAAAGCAGAGCAGGACCGTAGGAGAAGTAGAGCAAACTTGTAGGAAGGACTGTAGGAGAACTACAGGAGCCCCATAAGAGAACCAGAGGAGAACCCTAGGAGGACCGTAGGATAACTATAGGAGGGGTAGAGGAGAACCGTAGGCGGACTGTAGGAGAAGTATAGGAGAACCAGAAGAGAACCGTAGGAGGAGTGTAGGAGAACTATAGGAGCTCCATAGGAGAACTAAACGAGAAGCCTTGCAGGACTCTAGGAGAATCATAGGAGTTCCATTGCGACAAAGCTTGCAGGAGGCCACGGAGACCCTCTGCGTCAGGTGCTTGGAACTTTCAATTGCTTGCTTCAAGCTTCTGAGATAGCAAGGCATGTAAAAACCATGTACCATAGGAGTCATTTTCATACTACAATGGGACATATGAACCTCGTGATTCATTACTTCCATCCTCCATGTAATCTACGCTTTGCTTTCTGAATTTATTGATCTTCAAAGAACATAGGAAACCAGTTGTGAAATTCTACGACTGTAGCCATCCAAAGGATGCTCTCTTGTCACTTGCTTCAAGCATCTAGGAGAACAACAACAAGCAAACAATGAAGCCAAGAAAGCCTTTGGAACAGGCCGGGGCTTGTTCTCCAAATCCACCACAGCGTGAAATTGCAGCTGTGAATACCAATCCTGTCAAATAGATTCCATTTCTGCCCCTCGGCAAAGGAAACCAGTAAAACAAAGCCCCGCAAGAGCCGCTTACACGAGGCCGCTCAGACTTCCAGTTGTGACATTCTACGACTGTAGCCATCGAAACGATTCTTTGTTTTTCACTGGCTTCAAGCATCTAGGAGAACAACGAAGAGCAAACAAAGAAGCCAAGCCAGCCTTTGGAAAAGGCAGGGATATGTTCTCCAAACCCACCACAGCGTGAATTTGGCGCTGTGCATACCAATTCTGTCAAATAGATTCCATGCCTGCCCCTAGGCAAAGGAAGCCAGTGAAACCAGTTCTGAGATTCTACGATTGTAGCCATCGAAAGAATCCTGTCTGTTCACTTGCTTCAAGCATCTAGGAGAACAAGGAAAAGCAAACAAAGAAGCCAAGCCAGCTTTTGCAAAAGGCAGGGATATGTTCTCCAAATCCACCACAGCGTGAAATTGGAGCTGTGCATACCAATCCTGTGAAATGGATTCCATTCCTGCCCCTCGGCAAAGGAAACCAGTGAAACAAAGCCCCCCAAGAGCCGCTTGCAGAAGGCCGCTCGGACTTCCACTTTTGAGATTCTGCGATTGTAGCCGGTTCAAGCATCTAGGAACACAACGAAAAGCAAACAAAGAAGCCAAGCCAGCCTTTGGAAAAGGCAGGGATATGTTCTCCAAACCCACCACAGCGTGAATTTGGCGCTGTGCATACCAATTCTGTCAACTATATTCCACTCCTGTCCCTGGGCAAAGGAAGCCAGTGAAACCAGTTCTGAGATTCTAAGACTGCAGCCATCGAAAAGATCCTTTGTATTCCCTTGCTTCAAGCATCTAGGAGAACAAGGAAAAGCAAACAAAGAAGCCAAGCCAGCCTTTGGAAAAGGCAGGGAAATGTTCTCCAAATCCACCGCAACGTGAAATCGGAGCTGTGAATACCAATCCTGTCCAATAGATTCCATCCTTGCCCCTCGGCAAAGGAAACCAGTAAAACAAAGCCACGCAAGAGCCGCTTGCAGGAGGCCGCTCGGACTTCCAGTTTTGAGATTCTACGACTCTAGCCATCGGAAAAATCCTTTCTTTTCACTTGCTTCAAGCATCTAGGAGAACAACGAAAAGTACACAAAGAAGCCCAGCCAACTTTTGAAAAAAAGATCCTCTCTTTTCACTTGCTTCAGCTTGAAGCCAGTGAAACCAGTTGTGAGATTCTATAAGCCTGTAGCCATTGAAAAGATCCTCTGTTTTGAATTGCTTCAAGCATCTAGGAAAACAACGAAAAGCAAACAAAGAAGCCAAGAAAGCCTTTGGAAAAGGCAGGGACATGTTCTCCAGAGGCAAAACAACGTCGCTGAGAGCTGTGAATCGCAGTCCTGTCAATTGGATCCCATCGTAGCCATCGAAAAGAGCCTTTCTATGTACTTGCTTCAATCATCGAGGGTGACAACGAAAACGAGACAAAGGGGCCAAGAAATCTTTTGGCAAAGGCAGGGGCATGTTCTGCGAGTCCACCGCAGCGTCGGTCTTTCTTTGTCTACGCACTTTGACCATGGGTGCCACCGTCATGGTACAATTCATACTGTGAATACAAATGGTGTCAATTGCTTTCATTGATGCCCCTAGGCAAGAGAAGCCAGGCGAACAAAAGAAAGCTTGCAGGAGACCACCCATTGGCAGACCCTGTGTCTCACGTTCTGCGGACTTCTAGTTGTGACATTTTACGACTCTACCCATGGCAAACATCCTCGCTTTTCCCTTGCTGCGAGCATCTAGGATGATCAGGCGAATTCCACAAAGAAGCCAAGACAACCTTTGGAAAAGGCGGCGCGCCGTACTTTCATGTACAGCTGGAGCTGTCCTACCACACATATTTCTTTTCCACAACACAATTCCCTGACTCTTCATTGTGCACCTTCCACATGTCACCTTTGCCTTCCAAAATATGAACATCCTTTCTAATCAGTTTGCAACATATCACGCTAGTTGACCTGCTTCTTGTCTTTAGGCAACGAAGACTACTGAGAAGGAGATGCCCAACAAGATCACGCCAGAAGCAGAGGCGCCTCCAGGTTACGTCACCATCATGATCATGATCATCATCATTATCATCATGATCATGATCATCATCATCATCATCATCATCATCATCATCATCATCGCCATCATCATCATCATTCTCTTCATCAGCATTATCATCAGCATCATCATCATCATCATCATGATGCTCGCACGCAATCATTAGCCACCACCTTGACGTCAGCATCGTTGTTCTGCTGCCATTGTTCCCGCCCTTGTGAAACATCATGCCTCAGTCCACCTACCAGCTTGCCTCCCCCCCGGCTGAACCATTACCACGTAGGTCTTGGACTACATCATGAGGCTAGCCATCCAACGGCTGCAGAAAAAAAGGACAAGGCCAGACGGAAAGTAGATCAACACTTGCGCAATGCGAGAGATTTCTCAGACAAACTTACCATCAGCCAATATTGACGCACCAATACAGAGAGGTAATGGCCAACTATAGTACATGAAAACATTGTAAATGGTAAGGAACCAGTGCGTCGAAGCATCTTCTGTCTTGGCCATCCAAGTGACAACTCTATAACATCAAGTTTTTCTTTTCCCGACTCTGATACTTCATTGCCTCGTTTGGGATCTTTTCCAACACGTTCCCATGGTTTTCCATGGTTTTCCATGATTTTCCATGATTTTCCATGGTGCATGGGGTACTTCGAGTCAGGCTGTGACGGAAGCTTTGGCGGACAACGCCTCGATCACAGACATCGATTTGTCCTTCACCGAAGTTGACGATGACGGCGCAGAGGCGTGTGCGCCCTGTCCCAGGTCTGAGATCAGCTGGCACTGCAACTTGAGTGTATATGGGATATTGAGAGATATTAAATACATATGCTATGTTTTTTTTCTAGATTTCTGATCGTTTCTTGTTTGCGAGAGGCTCAACCTTACAGATTCGATCCTTCTTTTCAATCATCCAATCATCCATAGTCCTTTGGATCCTTTGCTTGATGTCGCTTATCATTTGCTTGCCAGCAGGTACATGAACCATTACTGAAATGCGTTTCATATTCCTGCCCTCATGCCTTGTTACGAGGATCGCGCTCGCCAGCAAGTGCCTCTTTGGCGATCAGGCAGATCTTAGGCAAGCACTGCGTGTTAAGACTTGCGGTTCCTTTCATGTTTTCTTTTTTTTCTATTAAGTACTCCGTCCTCATGTTCTTGCCATGCGCAAACCTTTCGACTTTTCACGTTTCTGTTCCTGCTTCACACCATTTCTTCACCCTCTTGCAAACAACGATTTGCTTGTCACATTTTTCGCCGCGGCGAGCGCGGCCAGGAAGACAACGAACAGAGCTCCGACATGCATCCGTGCGATCGACGCTATGGACATTAATTCCATTGCAGGACTAATTCCATCCGCTCCACTGCGACCGTGCAATCTACGCTGCGCAAGAAAATACCCAGTGCGACAACATGTGACCTGCTTCCTTGCTGGTCAACAGTCTCTTTGTGCAAACCACCCATAACATTGCCCCAACAAACTAAATAACTTCAGCGTGGCTTCACGGCTTATGTGGCCAACCTGTGGTCAAATTCTTTTTGTTTTGCTCTGCCGTTCCTCATGTGTCCAGGCTCTACTCCTGCCAAGTTCACATGAAACATCAGCCGCCTTCGCCGACGCTGCCAACTGGACTTCTTCCTACAGTTGCCCTGCCCCAGCCTTAGCCACCAATTGGATTGCGAGCCATTAAATTTGTTTCTTCATTCTATATCCCTTACATTTTACATTGCTGTTCAATAATTCTCATCCATATCAATCATTGCCAAATACAATAGTCTGTTCCCCATTATTATTTCTGTTCGTTTCTACCTTGCCATGACGCTGTTCGATGTTTGTCATCAACATGAATCCTTACCACCTACAGCAGCCTGTTATCCATTATTATCTTTTTCCCTTTTGCCTTCATATCACAGAATATAAATCATGTTTTGCCACTGTAGCCTTCTCCTACAATCCCCCTACCATTCTCCTCTAGCTTCCTGCGGTTCTCCTACATTCTTGCTCTACTCTCCATTGGTGCTTGTTTTCAAATTCTCTTATAGTTCTCCTATTCTAGCCTTACACTTCCATTGTTCACCTTCCTCTTCTCCCTACACTTTGCTGCTCCTACACTCCTTCTGAGTTCTCCTCTCCATTCTTTTCATTTTCTTCAAATCGTGCTCTCCTCTGCTTTGCTTCCTGCGCCATGCACCGCTGGGCACTGCTTCTCCGATACTCCCTCTTAGTTATTGATTGATCCATACAGACCTATGATTCTCTTTCAATGCTCTTGCTGTTCTGCTCTAACAACTCTCCGACGATCTTTCTCCGGTCTCCCCTCATTCTCCTACTATGGCCCTACGGTTCTCCTACTCTGCCCTTCTTCCCTTACTATTCTTTCACCCTGCTTTTATCGCTATAGTGCCCCTGTGCTTCTCCTCTAGCCCTATTACGGTCTTCCTCTACTTCTCCTACCCTCCTCCTCTGCTTTCTTCTGGTTCTCATACTCTCATTCTTTGTTTGCTGTCAAATTCTGCTATCATCCTCCTACGCTTCTCTTACACGGGCCTCGTTCGCTCAATTTTTTCTCACACTGCTGATGTCGCTATGAAACTTCTATGATTCCCCTAGAATCCTCCTTGCGTTCTCATTTCGTTCTCCTATGGAGCTCCTATAGTTCTCCTACACTCCTCCTACGTTTCTCCTCTGGTTCTCCTATACTTCTCCTACCGCCTACGGTTCTCCTCTACTCTTCCTATAGTTATCCTACAGTCCTCCTACAGTTTTCCTTTGGTTCTCCTATAGAGCTCCTGTAGTTCTCCTAAAGTCCTCCTACGGTTTTCCTCTACTTCTCCTACTATCCTCCTTACATTGCTGTCAAATACTGCCATCATTCTCCTACGCTTCTCCTACACAGCCCTCATTCGCTAAACTTCTTCTCACACTTCTGATCTCCCTATGGAACTCCTATGACTCTCCTACAGTCCTCCTAGGATTCACATTTTAGTTCTCCTATGGAGCCCCGATAATTGTCCTAATCCTCCTACTCTTCTCTTATGGTTCTCCTATCATTCTCCTACAGCCCGCCTGCAGTTCTCTTCCAGCCGTCCTATAGTCCTCCTACAGCCCTCCTACTGTTCTCCTGTAGTTCTCTTATAGAGCCCCTACAGTTCTGCTACAATCCTCCTACGGTTTTCCTATACTTCTCCTACGCTCCTGCTCTGCTTTCTTCTGGTTCTCCTACTCTCATTTTTTCTTTGCTGTCAAATTCTGCTATCATCCTCCTACGCTTCTCCTACAGAAGCCTCATTCACTCAATTTCTTCTCACACTGCTGATCTCCCTTTGAAACTCCTATGATTCCCCTACAGTCCTCCTAGCGCTCTCATTTCGTTCTCCTATGGAGCTCCTATAGTTCTCCTACACTCCTCTTACACTTCTTTTCTGGTTCTCCTCTACTTCTCCTACAGTCCGCCTGCGGTTCTCCTCTACTCCACCTACAGTTATTCTACAGTCCTCCTACAGTTTTCCTTTGGTTCTCCTATAGAGCTCCTGTAGTTCTCCTAAAGTCCTCCTACGGTTTTCCTCTACTTCTCCTACAGTCCTGCTCTGATTTTTTCTCATCCTCCTACTATCATCCTTTCATTGCTGTCAAATACTGCCATCGTTCTCCTACGCTTCTCCTACACAGCCCTCATTCACTTAATTAGTTTTTCTCTCACTGCTGATATCGCTATGAAGCTCCTCTCATTCTAGTTCTCCTACACTCCTACTTCACTTCTCCTTTGGTTCTCCTTTGAAGCTCCTATAGTTCTCCTACAGTCCTCCTACGGTTCTCCTACGGTTCTCCTGTAGTTCTACTATCAAGCTCCTATACTTCTCCTACAGTCTTCCTACAGTTCTGCTCTGGTTCTCCTATGGAGCTCCTATGCCTCTCCTACAGTCCTCTTACGTTTCTCCTCTAGTTCTCCTATTGTCTTCCTCTAGCTTCCTCTAGCTTGCCCCTGCTCATTTTCAAACTGTTTTCAAGTCCTTTTATGGTTCTCCTACACTCCCGCTACACTTCCCTCATTCACTTCATGTTATCACACACTGCTCTTATCGCTTTGCCCCTCTCCGAGGCACGAACTTCTGTTCTTATCGCTTTGCCCCTCTCCGAGGCACGAACTTCTGTATCATGACCATGGCGAATCAAAGCGTTGCAAGCGAGGCTTCGAGATTCTCAATTCCGACTTCTTGGCATCCATGCAACTCTTCTGACCCATCTATGCATATATATCATTGCGTATATTTTGCCTTTTTATCTATAAACATTCCTCCATATCTGTAATACACAAACACCCTATGTATGTACACAGTCCCCAACTCCATCCACAGTCATGGCTTTTACCTCTTCAACCAGATTTCTTCCTTGCGCAGGCCCACTGAACACAGTCTCCACCGATCCTTGCGCAGACCTGGCACTACATTCGAAAAAAGGGCGCCTCATTCCGCCCCCGCAGCTTTCGTTCACCACCCCCGGTTCTCAAGTATGTTTTGATACGTGGGTGTCCTTGAAACACGCTTTGGGAAACATGAAATGTGTATTTTGATAGGTGGGTGTCCTTGAAACACACTTTGGAGAACTTGAGATGTATGTTTTGATGCGTGGGTGTCCTTGAAACACACTTTGGGAAACTCGAGATGTATTTTTTTATGCGCGGGTGTCCTTGAAACACACCGTGGGAAACTTGAGATGTATGTGTTTGATAGGTGGGTGTCCTTGAAACATACTTTGGGAAACTTGAGATGTATGTTTTGATACGTGGGTGTCCTTGAAACACATTTATGGAAACTTGAGATGTATGTTTTGATGCGTGGGTGTCCTTGAAACACACTTTGGGGAACTTGAGATGCATGTTTTGATACGTGGGTGTCCTTGAAACACACCGTGGGAAACTTGAGATGTATGTTTTGATGCGTGGGTGTCCTTGAAATACACTTTGGGAAACTTGAGATTTATGTTTTGATACGTGGGTGTCATTGAAACACACTCTGGCAAATTTGAGATGTTTTTTTTTTGATACGTGGGTGTCCTTGAAACACACCGTGGGAAACTTGAGATGTATGTGTTTGATAGGTGGGTGTCCTTGAAACACACTTTCGGAAACTTGAAATGTGTATTTTGATACGTGGGTGTCCTTGAAACACACCGTGGGAAACTTGAGATGTATGTGTTTGATAGGTGGTTGTCCTTGAAACACATTTTGGGAAACTTGAGATGTATGTTTTGATACGTGGGTGTCCTTGAAACACACCGTGGGAAACTTGAGATGTATGTGTTTGATAGGTGGGTGTCCTTGAAACACACTTTCGGAAACTTGAGATGTGTATTTTGATACGTGGGTGTCCTTGAAACACACCGTGGGAAACTTGAGATGTATGTGTTTGATACGTGGGTGTCCTTGAAACACACTTTGGGAAACTTGAAATGTATGTTTTGATGTGCGGGTGTCCTTGAAACACACTTTGGGAAACTCGAGATGTATGTTTTGATACGTGGGTGTCCTTGAAACACACCGTGGGAAACTTGAGATGTATGCGTTTGATATGTGGGTGTCCTTGAAACACACTTTGGGAAACTTGAGATGTATGTTTTGATATGTGGGTGTCCTTGAAACACACTTTGGGGAACTTGAGATGTATGTTTTGATATGTGGGTGTCCTTGAAACACACTTTGGGAAACTTGAGATGTATGTTTTGATATGTGGGTGTCCTTGAAACACACTTTGGGAAAGTTGAGATGTATGTGTTTGATAGGTGGGTGTCCTTGAAAAACATTGTGGGAAACTTGAGATGTATGTTTTGATATGTGGGTGTCCTTGAAACACACTTTGGGAAACTTGAGATGTATGTTTTGATATGTGGGTGTCCTTGAAACACACTTTGGGAAACTCGAGATGTTTGTTTTGATACGTGGGTGTCCTTGAAACACACTTTGGGAAACTCGAGATGTTTGTTTTGATACGTGGGTGTCCTTGAAACACATTTTGGGGAATTTGAGATGTATGTTTTGATACGTGGGTGTCCTTGAAACACACTTTGGGAAGCTTGAGATGTATGTTTCGATGTGCGGGTGTCCTTGAAACACATTTGGGAAACTCGAGATGTATGTTTTGATATGTGGGTGTCCTTGAAACACATTTTGGGAAACTTGAGATGTATGTTTTGATACGTGGGTGTCCTTGAAACACACTTTGGGAAAGTTGAGATGTATGTTTTGATGTGCGGGTGTCCTTGAAACACACTTTGGGAAACTTGAGATGTATGTTTTGATACGTGGGTGTCCTTGAAAAACATTTTGGGAAACTCGAGATGTGTATTTTGATGCGTAGCTGTCCTTGAAACACGTTTTGGGAAACTTGAGACATGGGGGACTGCCAAAATGGTGGATCTAGTACTAAAAGTAAATGCAAAGGATGATTTGCTGATGTGCTTGGCGAAGGTGCTGATACGGGTCCCTCGTGAGGGAGAAAAGGACTTACTCATGGCAGCTCCTTTGGAATCCTACCCTTCTTGGTGAGGAGACAATGAATCTGCAGGGCGTACCCTTCCAAAAGGACGCCAAACAAGAAATACAGAACAAAACCGGTTGTTACCTTGCATCCTTAGAATTTGGCATCAAAAAACTTAGAACTGATTTCGAAGGGTTTGTTCATGATACTTATGATGCTCATGGACTCAATGCTACCTTAATTTTGATGGCTAATGATGGTTAATGACGGTTAATGATGCCTGCTGCCTAAGCCTGTTCGATAGTGGCTCCACTTGCTCGTTATTTTGGATGCTCTTCCCATGGTTCACCAGGCCGGACCATTTTGTTGAATCCAAAATGATGCAACTTCAGACAACTGGGGGAAAACTAATAGACCTGGAAATACAAATCAACCAATAATACGGTAGAAACTATCTTAGATGCAGTTTCGACTTTTGTGCCCGACATCTCACCCATCGTATCCAATGGGAACTTCTGATCATGATTATCATGAAATATGCCAATCTCCAAATATCAAGTAAACATCATAGTTGTTGCATGGGACATGGGCAGTGGTTCCTCATTTGTTGCCTCGACAATTCCATTGGAACTATGCAGGGTATAGATATGTAAAGAAATGTATGAATGATATGTACCAATTTTGCTGCCATCACCATCAATGTGTGAAAGTGTTTCTGAATCACCAACATAAGCCAGGCATATGACGACTGTATCAAAAATAAAAAGAATCTCAAACAGTGCATGTGGTGATCCCACTTGTTTGCAATCTTTCCAGGTAACTTTGGAAGCATTCATCAACTAGCCATCATTGGCCACTGATTATCCATTAGCAACTAGTATTATAATCCAAAAGAAACATCCACCATTCACTTAAGCATTCGTTTAGCTGCTAGTTTCACCCTTTCTATCGAAAGCGCGACCAGTGCAGCTGCTTGTGCCATGGCAGTTCTGCTCCGAGGTCCTGGAAATCTTCCAGCTGTTCTTGAAGACTTTCGGTGCCTTGGTGATTCCCAGTGTGTCCAACCCGGGGAGCGCCGATCAGCCAGCGCCAGCTGATCCATGTTGATCCATTTTCTGGCCTAGTAACAGGACTCACTATCAGTGCTACAAAGCTATGAGAAGTTTATTCCTTGCAGGCGATCTTTGGGTCACTACTCTGGGATGCGTCTTTGGGTCAGAAGCAACGCAACGCAACGCAAGTATTCCCGGTGCGACATATGGTGCTGCCATCCTGGATCCGTCGTGTTGGGTGGGAGCCTAGCGGAGCCGAGGTTTCTTCGAACCTTTGCAGCAGACTTGCTACCATCGAGACCCTTGGCTGCTGAATTCGCAGTTGCGGTGCATTGCTGCGGTGAGGAATTTCAACGGCTGAAGAGCAATGAACCGTTGGGGTTCATAGTCGCCATAGCTTTTTCTTTGTTCACTGACGGGTGTTTCAAAACCTGAGATCAATGGAACATGAATTGAGGATTAGGTTGCTTAGTAAACCTGGATCACGAGCCGCCCTTGGTGGTTCGCTGGGTGATGAGGATTGAGGGCAGATTTGTGAGCGGCTTGGTGATGTGTGGCTCTCTCTCTCTCTCTCTATATATATATATATATATATGTATTGTATGTATATATACACACACACAGTGTGATAGTACAGATAGTTGCAATTAACATTGTGATATATTGCCTATCCATTAGTAATTCAGTATTGCAACTACTTAAAGCGCCGGGTCCATGGGCCCGGCTTACCCACCACCCCAGAAAGTCTCGTTTTGAGGCGTTTCATCCAGGGGAGGCCACCAACAAGTGGGGATGGTACCATTTAAAAGACACAACAGCAAATGTTGTTCGGAGGTCCAACAAGCGAACGCACCAATTTCGTGAATTCGACTTTCAAGCCTCGTAGGTCCTGTTGGTGGACTGTTTTGTAACCTGCTCCAAAACAAGCAACCGAGCTGACAACGGACTGGAAAAAACGAAGCCTTGCAGAGATGGACACATGTTTGTTCCGCAGAATACGTCGGTTTGCAAAGAATGATTTGGTCGCTTGCTGCAAGTGGTACCAGACATCCTGGTTTTGCCCCTGAGAACCCATTGCCGACAAAATGCAACCTAACAATTTGTGACCAGCATCACGCTCCAAAATTTTGAGGACAACGCCACTATCAGTTGTCAGTGTTTGTGGAGCTTGTGTTTCTGTGTACAAACATGTAACATGTGCAAATGTAGGTATGTATATACACATTTGTACATACATTAGTATTGAAGACCACATTAGTACCTCTTGTACCAATCCATTCCGCTTATTGGCAGTGGGAACTTGATACAATTGAATAAACAGGAACTCTGCCATTTGCTGTAGATTGGTGATTGGTGCTATCCTATCTTGTTCTATCATCTGCTCCATCGTATGCAAACCGGTACCCAACAACAAGTATCATGGGATCCCGGATCTCACATTCCTAGCGAAATAGCTCGCCCAAGTTGTGTTGTCGTTATTGGCCCTGTGATGACCAATCATTAACCAACCACTTGCCAACCTTGCATACCCTATGCTGCAAAAGCATTGAAGTGGAAAACGACAAGTTTCAATTAGATCATCACCGATCATCCTTTTCCAGGGTGTTTATACTTCAAGTTCCATGGTTGCCAACCTTATGAGGACATGTTTTGTCCATCCTATATTATACTCTAGTTAGTGATACCTGGTGAATAGTTTACAGAACGGTTAGTACAATGTTTGTAGCCGTTTCAAGATGTGCAGTTCCTTGTTGATCCATGGTGGTTGTCCATCACCATCAATCACGTTCTCCCGAAAAGCATTGGTGTGGTTTCCCACAAACAAGAAAAGTCGATACA
Organism: Symbiodinium kawagutii; assembly: GCA_009767595.1. Lineage (NCBI taxonomy): Eukaryota > Dinophyceae > Suessiales > Symbiodiniaceae > Symbiodinium > Symbiodinium kawagutii. Next base: position 22,100 of record VSDK01020939.1, read on the forward strand.
GGAACTTTCAGGGCTCTCCATGATTTTGAACAAGTTTAACCGTTGTTGGTGACACTTCTATCCCATTACCGGTTTATGCTTATTTGATGCCACTGGCTAAGAAGAGCAACTGAATGGGCAGAATGTGTTTTGGCTAAAGGTGATGGTCAGAACCACTGGGAAAACCAACCAACCTGTGGATGCAGATTTTCATACTGGCTTGTACTTCTAACATTCATGTGGGAACTTCGCGCGTTTGCTGCAGATTCCTTCATGTTTATGAAAATAATGGCATCCTCAAATCAATTTCTGAAACCCCAGCAGAGCACAAACCAGTGATGCTTGGCACGCTGCATCCGAGGAGCTAATGACCTGCAAGATCATTCGCGACACCACCACGCACCAAGCAGTTGTAGCGACACTTGGCCCGGACGAAGTGAACACCAAGAGTGCGCACGAGTGCTGGGGCAACTGCCTAACTAGCTGGTGTTTGGTCCTTTTTTGGAGCGATTCTGAATTTGCGGTTGCGAATTTCGAGTGATTCATGCATCAAACACATAGCAATCCCCAGATGTTATGGGATCAAATTTGGGGATTTGGGCAGCCAGGTCATTTGAGAGTCGAGTACAGTACAGCTCAAAAGGAACCATTTGGTTACGTTCATAGTCTGTCGTAGATGGTTGACTTGACCAGTTGCCAGAGTTGAGTTGAATGTTATTTCACATGGAATGAGCAAGCCTATCACTGGTAAATCCCAACAGCCACTGCCAGGTCAGGTCATTATCAACCACCATGAACCCACCTGGACCCAAACATGGCAAACCCAAAACCAGGCCTTTGTGCCATCGCAACAATGGGCCACACTGTGGTTTTAGCTGCTCCGGGGGGGAGAACGGTGGCCTCAGTTGTGTATCAATGGATGCGGTTGTTTACCAGGAAAACTCACAACACCACTAGCGACCAATTTTGCCTGTAAATGACATGATCATTCATATTACCAACGGCTGTATTTTTCACCCTGACACTGCTAAGACTGACTCAAATACCACCAATACTATGCTAACACCATAGATTAGCAAACCTTGATTGGTCATAATTCATCCTGACTTCATTGATCAGCGAGCAAAATTACATTTCCCCTGGCGGTCACTCACCAATTCTCGTGGGGCTTTGTGGAAGCACATCTCCCAGGATCGTTGGCGGCTTGCTGGCATCAGCCTCCAACTCAGTTGAAAAACGAGGGTGGTTCGTTGGGAACTCAATGTTTTCCAGAAATGGTTTGTAAATGAGTGGATGTTTGTTTCCAGTTGGTCATTTCCATTGGTTGTTTGGTAGATGTTTGTTTCTAGGGATAAGTGTCACCCATGTGTTTAGTATCTAGATGTGGGTGTTTCTCAAACCAGGGGTACCCCAAAACATCCAAGTCATTAACCATTTATATAGAGTAATAAACCAAGCCTTTTTGGGGTCCCCTATTTTGAGAAACCACCAAATGGTTTGTAACTTGGTAGATGAGTAGATGATTGTTTTCATTAGGTTATCTTCATTGGTTATCCAGGTGGCGGTTTGGCTTTTTGCATAGTTTCCCTCATCTTGTTATCTTTCACATGGGTCAAACCACAAACCTGTTGTCATTGGTTTATCATTCATGAACATTGTCCTTTTGTTTAATATTGGTGTAGTTTGTAGGGAATAACGCTCAATGGTTTAATATATGTCAATATCATTGGTTATCATTGGCGATTTATCATTGGTTTGGATTGTAACAGAGTAGAAATTGTTTTCTTCAAACAGATGATGCAGAAAAATAAATGCAACCAGTGATTTAATATATAGTTGCAAAATCAAAGAGATGATGCTACCAGATTGTAGCGAGTAGTAGGGTCCAGCGATTAGTGGTTGATAATGAGCGACAATAGCGACACTTGTCTCTTGGAGAAGCTGGTGATCGGCCGAAACGTGGCAGTTGGTTGATCGGTGGCGTTGGCACCGGCATCTCTGGGCCAGCCAAGAGATCAACAATGCACAAAGCAGCCATGCTGCCCTGCGAAAATTGTTGTCATGGCCGTCACTGATCAACAATGACACTTATATGATTAAGGATGATACAATAATGATAATGATAATGATCAAGAAGCAACCAGCTTCCAGCTTCATGGCACGGTGAATCAATGGTTGGTGAATTTGCGACGAGTGACTAGTGGCCAATATTGCCTCCACTGCTGCGACTGCAAACCGCGGTTCATGTGAAACGCGACACCAAATGTAGAGTTGGTGGATCCCCACACGTTTTAAGTTAGTTGAGATTGGCCATTCAACAAGCTCGCTATATCTAAGATGTTTACCCTAGTCATTATGTTCACCAGTAAATCGGTAAGTAGCAGGCCCCAAATTGTAGAGAGGATTTTTTGAGAGACGAGCTGATTCAGCCAGAGCAACTGTGGACCCGCACGTCAGTATATCTTGGGTCAATGACTCAATGACCATGAATAAGACGTGAATCATCACTCACCACTGTCAAAACATCCTCCATCACTTGACTGATGGGCCGTTTCAATTTTTTTAATTTCTCAAATGTGGTAATTGGTCTACACACATATTTTGTTTAATAAAGGTGGTTCAATCACCAACCAATAAGCCGTTGTAAAACCATACCCATACGTATTAATTACATCGTATTACCACACCATGATCGATCATCATCAATCATAAGGTCACCATTCTTCACAGCATGGATTTGCTCACTCTTCCCTACAACTCTACATTTTTATGTAACCACTAGTAACCGCTATAAATGAGCAATTCATCATCAACAACCGTCAATGAAGCATCATCCATCCATCAAAAAGCCATCAAATCACCATCATTCATCCGTAAAAAAAACATATATGATTCATCCGTTTCTATGCACTCATTCGGCCATGGCATTCACCCCGTGGTCGCTCACCAACAACGCCGAGGTCCTGTCCTTCCAGATGCTGCTGGACTCGGCCACAAGACACGAACGCGCCAGCAGCTGCCCCAGCCCTCGCTGCGCCCGGTGGAAATGGCTGGTTCTCCAGGTGCTTCTTCTTGTTCTTTGATCATGTTTGTTGTTGTGGTTGTTGTTGTGGTGGTGGTAGTAGTAGTAGTAGTAGTAGTAGTAGTAGTAGTAGTAGTAGTAGTAGTAGTAGTAGTAGTAGTAGTAGTAGTAAGTAGTTGTTGTTGTTGTTGTTGTTGTTGTTGTTGTTGTTGTTGTTGTTGTGGTTGTTGTTGTTGTTGTTGTTGTTGTTGTTGTTGTTGTTGTTGTTGTTGTTTCGATGATGTATGGGGTATAACTTATAATGCGGTTGATTTGTCTTTGGCTAACGATAATGATTCGTGGTGAATGATTGGCGGGGATGACCAGCAACAACAATGGGACATGTTGCAATTCTATGGGGTATCCACTGCAATATCAACTCCATGGTATCTATGGACCCTTTCCACCCATGTGATACCATGGTATCACCATGATCTCTATCAACCAGATCCTATCTATAATCAATGCTGGCGCTTGCTATGGTTGGATAACGCCATGGTTCACCTGACAAAATGCGCTTCTGGTTGCTGAATGAGCCTATGTCCCTGCTGCGCTCAGTACAGCATATCATTGGAACTCTGCCAACCATACCCAGAATGATAGTGTTACTGCTTGTTGATGACACGAGACAAAGACAATAAGCATCCAACATGAGTTGGCTAATAGTGATCCGCTGATTGATTGTGCGTAATCAGTGGTCAGTGCTTAGCTTCTCCCCCAAATTGATCATTGTCAATTGGAGACCCTTTCTACTCAGAATTTCCTGCAACGTCGCATCCCAGGATGTCTCCGACTGATGCAAGAGGAAGGACTCGTTCTAAAGCGTGCCATGGCATCAAACATTGCAGAAACCTTGGGATCAGCTGCAGTTGATGGTGGTCAATCATTTATGATCGTTGATGGCTGGTGCACAACAGAATCACTATTGTGGTCAACATCATGTTGGTTGGTCAATGATAGTAACATCATGTTGGTTAGTTGATGATAGTAAGACCAGGTTGGTTACTTAACGATAATCACATCATGTTGGTTAGTTGATGATAGTAAGATCATGTTGGTTACTTCATGATAGTAACATCATGCTGGTCAGTCGGTGATAGTAAGATCATGTTGGTTACTTAAAGATAGTGACATCATGTTGGTTAGTTGATGATAGTAAGATCATGTCGGTTACTTAATGGTAGTTGTTCGTTCATGATCATGGTTGATGGCTGGTGAATGACGGGCGAGTGCAACAACAGTTTCAGCGAAGCATTCGCCAGGCCTTTCTGCCTGAACCAAGTTATGATATCGCCCCTGTTAACGATTGAGAAAACATGTAAAACATACAAAAAGCCATAGGTAACAATGGAAAAGATATGAAACATGGAAACAAATAATGAGATAGAATTTAAAACCATAGTTGACCGGATAATCCCGATTACAAGATCGCTTCTAAGCATAGTCAAATCAATGCTACTACTCCGATTGATTGCGGTCCTGGCGTTACTGATCGGTTGCCGCGTTTTTGGCTTCGCGACACGACTCTGACACAGTTCCCCTTGAGATTTGGTGGTTTAGCACCGTTCAACCATAGGGGTACCCCCAGTTATCATCCAAGAAACGAATCATTTATTGCGATAAACCAACTATTTTTGGGAACATTTGGGAACCATTTTAAGAAACCACCGTTTTAGCGACCAAGAGTGTCATTGAAACTTGCCATTGCAAAAGGGGACTGTCGTGAATCACAGGACTATTCACTCATACGTATAGACAGTAATTAAGCTTGATATTTGTTGTGATCATCATTGTGATCCCTAATTTGGTTGGTGATTTGATTGACATTCTCTATTTTCCCACTTGTAATTATTAAAAATGGTTGGTTGACTGATACTTTTCATTGGGGTGGTTCAACCACCAAGCAGTACTGATCAGTATCAACAATTGAGTCATTATATAACCGTCAATAACCTTTAACTTTACTTGTCAACCATTTATAACCATCAACATCCACTATTGCTGATGCTCATTGCATCTAGTTACCATCTCCTGGCCCCCTGGACTGCCCGTGAGTCCATGCCTTGCCAAGGTGATTGAGGCTTTGCAAGGCGTTTCTGTGAGGTGGCTCGGCTGCGCTGCAAGGTTCCAACCACGAGCTTGGAGAACTCGGCTTGGTCATGCGGAAATCGCCGTTGACACCTGGAACTTGATGGAACTGTCACCTGCACTGTTGATGTGAGCAGCCACAGCTGGGTATTTCGTGTTGAACATGTACCATTGGTGGCGGCTTCGTTGACATGGCCTTAACATCAGTAGGGTGACCTTCATCGGCCGAAGATCTCCAGATGGCTTTGTTGGCCAAGCAGTCACCGGTGGCTCATGTGTAGGACCATCGTTACTGGACAAGTCGTCAGCATCATTGCAACAAGGAGCTGACTGGAAATAGTGGTAACATATAGCTTATCCAACAAGTGATGACATTTGTGGTTGACAGTGGTAGATCATTAGAAATATGCGGTTGAAACGAAATAGTGATGCTGGTGATCTCTTGACAAGTGATGAGTTGTTCAACCACCATCGTTAACCATGGCTAAGCAGTATTCAATTCAGATTATATAGCTACCCATTGCAGCTTTGACCACGTGGTTTAACTCTGGGCGACATGGGTCAAAGCCGCACGAACCATGCACCGGTCAACATCCCAAGGAACACGGATTGATCCTTCATTTCTTTGAAGGAGATAAACTCACCCACAGCTGCCAATGAAGGTAGATGAATAAAGTTGAATAAAGTGAATGATGTTCGGCACTTTGTTGACGATGTTGACCCAATCACAACTTGATGTCAGCATCTTCGACCCACGCGTCTGGGAGCCTTGGAGTGCCTCACATGCCACGTGGGCCCTGCAGCTTTGGCTCCAGTCTCGTCATCTTTTTTTAAAGCCTTCGCAGAGAGCTGATGTCGTCACTGAAGCTGAAGTACCTCAACACCTTCATCGATGTGGATGAAGCCGAAGCCGCTGAGGTTCAGAAAACTACACGAAAGACTCGCAGCCTGTCTCCAACGCTCGAACGTGGCCTGGACATGCGCAATGAATGGTGCGAGCAGGAGCGAATTGGGCCCCTGAAAAAACCTTGGGGTAAACATCCTCCACGGGAATCCTCGAATTCTTGGATGTTCACTTGTCCTTACTTACTGCTTGGTGGTTGATTGACATTTTTTCCCTAAGTGTATTATCAAATGGTTGGTTGCTGAACTCATATGTTTCATGACGGCGTGGTTCAACCACCAACCAGTAATGATCATTATTCACCACTATAACCATTTAAAACCATTAACCATTATCATTAATCATTAACCCTAACTTCATAGGGGTACTAGCGCCAGAAATCATCATTGACCACCAATCCATTTGTATTTTAATTGTGACCATATTCACCAGTATATATCACCAGTATTGACCACTAGTGAACCATGGGTGATATCATGGTGAACTACGAAGCCCATGGTTAACCACCAGGCAGATGGTTCAACCACCAGGCAGATCAGCATTTTTTGACTCAGAGATCTCTCGGTCACAGGAGCAGGACCGGCGATATGTCCGTGGCCTGTCCCTCAAGCTTCAGACGTTGACGCCGCAGAACCTGAAGGCCTAGCGCTGCCTCTCACGGGGGCGTGGAGATAGCGGTTCTCACAAGGTGTTGTCCCATAGTTAGATAATAAAGTTGGTTTGTAACTAAGGGTAACTAGCAGTTATAGCTGGTTTATAGGGTGTTTATAAGGGATAATCATCAACTATGTTTGCTCTAAGTTGGTTTAGAACCAAGGTGACAACATATGACTACCAGTTTCGAATAATTACGATACTTCAATGGCTTCCCCCCCTCAGAACCAGAATACCAGGCCGTGGTGAAGAATGGTGATGGTCTAGCTGATGGGTGTCAAAGGTTGATAATTGTAAATAATAATGTATATCGATATAATATAAGCAATTGCCAAACGCATCGTAACCACCGAAGACCCAAATTTCCACAGCCTGATCCTTGCGATGATCCTTGCGACTCAACCATGACTGTTCGACAGGTTGTCCCAGGGGACCAGGTGCTGTGAAGCGCTGACGTCTCCAGGCTGCACCGTTGCCTCCACAACCCATGGGTACCGAAGCCGAAGGAAGTCTTTCAGGCGAGGGAGCGGCACTGCCGGCACAGATGGATTTGTTTACATTTATAGTTAGCCATATTGGTAAACAGTTGGTTGTTGTTGCTGATTGTTGGTTCATACGCTTAGCCACATTTGTGTACGTTTGTTGGTTGTTGTTGTTGGCTATTGTTGTTGCTGATTCTTGGTGTATAGTTAATTAGCCATATTTATTTACCTTTATTGTTGGTTATTGTTGGTTATTGTTGGTTGTTGTCGCTTATTATTGGTTATTGTTGGTAGTTACATTTATTGTTGGCTCAATATAGTTCGCCATGTTGGTTACTGTTGGTTACTGTTGGTTATTGTTGTTGCTGATTCTGTTGCTACTTTTTTTTTACCTTGTGGTTTTTGCTGATTATTTATGTTACTTTGTAACAACTAACCTTGTTATTTATGTTATTGTTTCTTTTTTTACTTGTTGTGTCGGCAGTGGTTTTTCTTCTGATGTCATGTTGCGCTGCTGTTGCTGTGGTGGAGCCGCGGCTCCGGCGGGTGTTGATGCCATTGTCTCATTTTTGTTGCTCTTGATGTGGCGAGCTGGGTCAATATTAACATGGCAATAATGGTGGATAAGTTCACCAACAAAACTATAGGGAAAACATTGGTTAATGAGAGGGGAACCAGGGGTACGGGGTTTTGACCCACAGCCATGTTGCTGTTGTTGCAGTTGCACTTGTACTCTCTGGAAAACAGAACTGGAAGCTACAAATCATTCTGGTTTCATTGATAAACCTTCACAAATCATAGATTTCCACTTCCAGTTTAGGTTACCAGCGTATATCATTACCAATTGGTCAAAGCTGTAAAAACAACATAGTTGCAGTAGTTGTAACTGCTGTTGGTGTTGTAGTTGCACTTGTTGCTATTGTTGTGGGCATTGTTGTTGTTCACGATTTGTTCTTGTGATTCCTCATGGAGTTGTTGTGTTGAATTTCTTATCCATGTAAAACAATCTTGGAGTAGGTAAAATATCCACAATGTTCAATATTAAAACCATTTCCCTATGGGGCATGGTCCAATTTGATATAATTATTGTCTACTCCAGGATTACAATGTATGATCATTGGCGATGTTGCTGATATAGTTGTCAAGGGTGGTGTTGGCGGTTGTGGTCGTGATAGTGATGTTCTCTTTTCGAACATCTTGTTGCGAAGCTAACACTGGGGGACCGGTACATCATTTATGATCGTGGCAATACAGCCAGAATAACGCACTAACAAATGCGTGTTAAGATTTACGCGTACGCCCAAGATTCTTGTTCACTATGCTCATCATTAGCACTTTATGTTGCATCTTAGCTTGCTAACCATTCTAATTTTAATGGCTTTTCCTGTTCAGGGGGTGCAAGCATTTGCAGCAGTTGGTGATGATGCCTTCACTGCTACAGCCACTGGTTGCTGGATTGCTTGGTTGGTCGATTGGTCGGTCAACGAATGATGATTAAGATCAACCACTGTCGCTTGCAACACCAGTTACCAACAATGTTGATCGGATCAAACTAGGCTATGTAGGATGCAAATATATTTGTATATTCATACATATATAGACATTCTTGTATTTTTTGATTCACATACGCACGCAGAAACTTTTCTGAATATATATATATATATATATCTATTTATATTAGTATTTCAATATTCAGACAAACATTCATATATCTATATATATTCATATATGTATACATACTTATATTAGTATTTCAATATTCAGATAAATATAAATAAACATATACATATACATATATATATATAATATATATCTTTTTATGTTTTTGATCTATACAATCAAACACACAACCATTGACCGGTTGGTTGCTCATCCCTTGTAATGACCGTCACCACTTAGATCAGCCAGCACGAAACTGGTAGCTGATTCGGACGGCTCAGGTGGCAGCAGCGAGGTTTCACAGAGCAACGGAAGCGTTGGACACCCGGAGCTTTGCTGCCGGCCCTGCGTTCACTTCGCCGTGGGCAACTGCAAAGATGGCGCGAAGTGCAAGTTTTGTCATGAGGTGGGTCACTTAAGGGGTCACCCAAGGGGTCACCCAAAGTAAACAAAGATATAATTGAAATTGTCAAGAACAATAAGTCAGTGATGGTGAACGATGGTGTCAGGAACAATGACTTGGTGAACATGAAGTCAACTGATGATGTTCAATGATGGTTGATCATCCGAGGTTGTGCGCTGGGCACCCGACAGTTCTGGTGTTAACTAATCCCATTTGCGAGGCTCATGCAACAAAAGAGACCAAACTCGACAAGAATCAGCGGAACATCATGAAGAGCCTTTCCAGCCAGCAATCTGCAGCTCTCATCCTGGACTTTGTCAAGTCCAAACTGGCAGGCATTGCGGGAGTTGCTGAGTTGGTGAATTGCTTAGAAGATGAGGCATCCACACACCAGGAGCTCCCTGGTTCAATTTCTTCGATGGATCTTCGTCGTCTCAGGAAAACACTTTCTCGTATCTGGGTGGGTTACAGCTATGAACTTAGCTTTTGCGCTTTTTTGGGATATGATTGATTTACTGTATAGTTGGACTTTTAGCAAGGGATCTAACAGCCACCAAGGTATGAATGTGTACAGCCTCCTCGCGGTTTTCACCAGCCGAGCTTCGCAATATGGCACGGAGGATCGCGTGAGGGTAGAACGTGTATTCAGCCTGGTGCACACAATTCGCAACCAGCTTGTTGTACAAAACTGAAATGAGCAACAAGAGGTATCAATGTATCAAACTTTCCAAGGCTCTAAGATTCTCTAAGACGGGTAGTGGGATAGTGTTTTCGTATGATTGCTTTCATGTTCGCAGTACACGTTCAAATACTTTTCAAAACATTGTGTTGATATATTGTCTCCAAGGCAAATTGTGGATATGGTGACATATCTCTTGTGATGCCCATTTCCAATACATAACCGGAGGCCATCTGTGAATGCGGAGGCCACTTCGACACCAACAATTCGTAACAAGCTCATTGAAGAAATGAGTGTGCCTAGGAACAGGTGCATGAAACATCCCAAACCTCATTGAGGATTCTGTTGCATAACTGCCTTAGCGCTTGCAGTAGTCTGTCAATACAGCTTTGCGGCACCGTATGTTAAAGTTGTTTGATTAAGATCCTTTAAAATTTGATTTTAGATTGTTTTGGGGTAAGGGAGTAAGATCACAAGACACAGTTCATCCAATTTATATCAAATTATGCCAAGTACATAGACGATCAGTGTGCATATAATTATATGTACGTATACATATGTTACATATGTATATATATATATATTTATTTAAATACATATATGTTTTTTTTAATGTACTGTAAATATCATCATCATCATCTACGTTTCCATATGCACCAAAAACCAGCAGCAAAGACAAGGTTCAAATCAGGACCATGTGCATTTCTCTTTGCACATCCTTCCCATGAGTTACAGGACAAATCCGTGTATGACAGAATGACCAATTTCCAAACGCAGAATCCCAAAGGGTTTGGGTCGCCTGGTTTTGTTTGACCAGATTCCTCCAAAGATCTCTGAAGTGCTTTCGCTACCAACCTTGTGTCCTCCGGAGCGGGATCCAGCAGCATCATGTGAGGGATTTTGTCCACTCATGAAGATAGTGGCAAAGCTATGATAACCGCTAACCCACTATTCAAGGTTTAATTGGTCAATCAATGGCCTAAACATCACGAATTGCTCACTTGCCGTCATTAAACCATTACACCATCAAATACAGAACCTGCAGCCATCGATAGCATGTCATCCTGGCATGACCTGGCACTCCAATCCATAGCCACAATCAGTTTTGAATGGGGAAGCAACAACCTTGATATTTGTTGGTTGACATCAAACTAGGAGCCATTGAAGCATATTGAAGCACAATTCATAGGTTTAACATGGGTTGAATTGCGTGCAATATCTTCAGCATTAGGAAATTTAAGCATTCGTATGAAGAATTAAGGCTGACCATGGTGAAGCATTGGTTCCGTCCAGCAGTTGATCCCACTGATGCTGCACTGCCGAGCTCACTTCCGAAGGATGGTTTCAATCCAGTTGGTGCTGGTTCAAGATGTCAGTCGGCGAATCTTAAAACGATGAATCAAAACAATTTAGGACAATACTGGACACCAATATGACCTAGAACAAGAAACACGATAGATGGACATACCAACGAAATGTGGTGAGTAAATCATAGTTTGTTTCCTGTTCCCTTCTACTCATGTAGTTGTTTGACTGTGCCAAGGCTTTTTGTGGCACGATAGCTCTTTGGGGTACACCTGTCTGAAGTCACGCAGAAGGTATTCGGTATTGAAGATACTGTAGTGGACATCGTGACAGGTACTGGTAAGCATGACTAGTCGATTATGTTCTAGGCCCAATTAAATTGTATCGACAGGTCTCATACCAATGACAGTTTCAAATGTTCATTGGTGTCATCTGTGTTGTTTTCAGACGTGTTTGTTTGTCATGTTTTGGGTGTGTATACTTTTTTTTTTGGTTGCTTTTTATGTTTGTGTCTTCGAGTTTTGTTTCTTTTTAATGTGTTTGTTCACTTATTTATTGATTTTTCATGTATGTATGGTTGAGTGCCGTTTGTTTGTTTTTCTGGTAATCACGGGGGTTAAGAGGGGGTGGCACCACACGTGCTTGTTGGTATTACCATGTTCTAGATCACCTATTCAAATGAACATTGAACTGCAATGTTGAATCGGGCCATGTAACTGGTCGAACCCCACAGAATGCTCAATAAAACACCCGATATCATGGCCGTAGACTCACCAGTTTTGCTTTCAGATCTTCTTTGTTGTCACGAGGTCCGAAAGGCCATGGTGTGATGGTCCCTGGAGCAAATCCACTTTACCTTTGCCGCGCCGACTGACATTTCAGATCACTTTAGACGCGAATCTGCTCAACTTCGGTTCCTTGTAATCATATCCGATGGTGCCAATCAGAGCATCAAATCCTTGTGCATATGCTTTCCACTTCGACCGAGCTCATTGAAGAAATGAGTGTGCTTAGGAACAGGCGCATGAAACATCCCAAACCTCATTGGAGACTATTTTGCATAATTATTTTTGTGCTTGCAGTAGTCTGTGTAGTCTATCAATACTGCTTTGTGGCACCGGATGCCAACGTTCTTTGGCTGGAACGTAGGACATGACAAGATTGTTTTGGACCCCTTTCTGTCACAGTGTGGACATCGGTTGTCGTTGAATATTTTAGACTTGAATATCAGCACCCACAGGTCCAACTTCTATCAAAACTGGAGCAGCATGACAATTCCGCTAAAGGGTTTGTTGCATCAGCACGTCCTAATTCGATGTTTGAGTTCCGTTGCCTGATTTATCATCCAAATCCAATGTGAACCAAGTTGCGTCAATGTGTTCAAGTAGTTGGCCAGGATGTTTTCTGAGGTGAATTCCCCATAAATTGGACTTTGGAATTTGCATACAAATCAGCAAAAGTCAGATCTGCAAGTAATATTTCTCATACCACGCACTTGAACAAACCTTGATTTAGAATGATATGGAATTTTAGTGGGGGGCACCGAGGCTTGAATTTTAAAGGTAAAGGAGTAAAATCAGAAAACATAGTTCATGCATCTTTTAATCAATTGATGTCAAGAATATATATATATATACACATGTATATATGTACGTATACATATGTTACATATATACATATATATATATATATGTATACACATATGTTTATTTAAATATCATCATAATCTACGTTTCCAGATGCACAAAAACCAGCAGCAAAGACAAGGTTCAAATCAGGACCATGTGCATTTCTCTTTGCACATCCTTCCCATGAGTTACAGGACAAATCCGTGTATGACAGAATGACCAATTTCCAAACGCAGAATCCCAAAGGGTTTGGGTCGCCTGGTTTTGTTTGACCAGATTCCTCCAAAGATCTCTGAAGTGCTTTCGCTACCAACCTTGTGTCCTCCGGAGCGGGATCCAGCAGCATCATGTGAGGGATTTTTGTCCAATCATGAAGATAGTGGCAAAGCTATGATAACCGCTAACCCACTGTTCAAGGTTTAATTGGTCAATTAATGGCCCAAACATCACGAATGGCTCACTTGCCGTCATTAAACCATTAAACCATCAAATACAGAACCTGCAGCCATCGATAGCATGTCATCCTGGCATGACCTGGCACTCCAATCCATAGCCACAATCAGTTTTGAATGGGGAAGCAACAACCTTGATATTTGTTGGTTGACATCAAACTAGGAGCCATTGAAGCATATTGAAGCACAATTCATAGGTTTAACATGGGTTGAATTGCGTGCAATATCTTCAGCATTAGGAAATTTAAGCATTCGTATGAAGAATTAAGGCTGACCATGGTGAAGCATTGGTTCCGTCCAGCAGTTGATCCCACTGATGCTGCACTGCCGAGCTCACTTCCGAAGGATGGTTTCAATCCAGTTGGTGCTGGTTCAAGATGTCAGTCGGCGAATCTTAAAACGATGAATCAAAACAATTTAGGACAATACTGGACACCAATATGACCTAGAACAAGGAAGACGATAGATGGACATACCAACAAATTGTGGTGAGTAAATCACAGTTTGTTTTCTGTTCCCTTCCTGCCCCAAGTCTTTTTGTGGCACGATAGCTCTTTGGTGTACACCTGTCCGAAGTCATGCAGAAGGTATTCGGTTTTGAAGATACTGTAGTGGACATCGTGACAGGTACTAGTAAGCATCACTAGTCAATTATGTTCTAGGCCCAAGTAAATTGTGTCGATAGGTCTCATACCAATGACAGTTTCAAATGTTCATTGGTGTCATTTGTGTTGTTTTCAGACGTGTTTGTTTGTCATGTTTTGGGTGTGTATACGTTTTTTGGTTTGTTTGTTGTTTTTGTTTTGCTTTTTTATGTTTTTGTCTTCAAGTTTTGTTTCCTTTTAATGTGTGTATTCAATTATTTATTGATTTTCATGTATGTAGGGTTGAGTGCCGTTTGTTTGTTTTTCTGGTAATCACAGGGGTTAAGAGGGGGTGGCACCACACGTGCATGTTGGTATTACCATGTTCTAGATCACCTAATCAAATGAACATTGAACTGCAATGTTGAATCATGTCATGCAACTTGCCGAACACGAACCCACAGAATGCTCTATAAACCACCAGATATCACACCGTATATTGGGGCCCACTGTTCAGCCAACTATACAGCCAAAACCTAGACTTCGATCTCTAAACTCAACAGTTTTTGCTTTAACATTTGCTTTATTGGCATGATGTCCATAAGGCCATGGTGTGATGGTCCCTGGAGCAAACCCACTTTACCTTCGCCGCGCCGACTAACATATCCGACGGTGCTATTAAATTAGCGCATCAGTTCCTCTTGTCATTTCCGAGCAGGTCAGCCGTTTGTGAATGAGCTGACCACTTCGGAACCGGCCCTGGAGGGATTGTAGATGAAAGTAGTTGATTGCAGTGGCATATTCAATTGCAATCACAATGAAAAATCGCAACAGCAGCAGCAGCAGCCATCCATGGAGCTGACAACGAAAGGGATACAAATATATATATATATATATATATTTCTATATATATACTTATAATTTCAAGTAACATAACAACATCATGAACAATAGACATAATACTTCACATCAACAACTCTCGGGCCGGGCCGGTCGATGATCGTCATAGTTTAAGCATTTTTAAGCTGGTGATCATCAACTCTTGAGCCTTGAAGGCACCCAATCTAGTTTGGAACTGGATGGTGCTCTTCAGGTTGGAACTGGATGGTTTGCCGCCACATTTTGTCGAACATTTGCAGCCTCATTGTTGCCCAATGAGGGCTCCATGTCAACAGTCAGCATTGATTCTGTCAACAAAAATCAATTGATTCAACTCAGTAAGCGCACCATGGCTTCTCATCACTAGATTGTGCATGGAATGTCGTTGTGGGCTAAGCTGTTGGACGTCCCGAATTCTGCTGAGAGAAGCTGAAATTACAGGGACTGACATCCCTTAAGTCGTTATTGCTAGGATGTTCCAGGTATGTGTTGTTATTTATTTGCAATATTTCAGTTGTGTTTGGTTTCCTTGCTATTCAAATCATCAGTAAGCCGATGAATCAACTACAGCATCTATGTCACAATGTATATGTTATGATTCTATATATGTATACACGCCTAGACTTCTATATGTGAATATGTTTTTGACCAACTGAATAAACAACTGGTAGTTTAATATGCTACATAATCAAACAATATGGCCGTGGGTCAGTTCACCCTTAGTCCCCCTGGTTCCCCTATCGTTAACCATTGTTTTCCCCATGATTTGGTTGGTCATTATAATCCATAAACTTGATGGTTAACTGCTTGACCCATAGCTATATAGCTGGTATATCCCCCATTATTGTTGCTTATTATCCCCTATGATTAACCATTCACCAGCTAGTTACCCATGGTTGGTCATTATGAGCCATAAACTTGATGGTTAACTGCTTGACCCAGCTCGCCATATTTGGCTGCTCATATTCAAATATCGTTGGTGATTTGAAGCCCTGGCAAATCTCAAGTTCCCGCCTCGATTCGGAGCCGCCGTGGTGACAGTGCGTGGTGAGTCGACTTGTGCCTGCCGCATGCCTTGACAACAAAACGCAAACAGCCGCAGCTGCCTCGTGACAGCCTGAGGGCCCTACTGGGTAACATGAACCATCCAGTAACGTCTCATAGTATTGGCTGTTGATATCAATCATCAGCCCATGTCATCTATCACAACAATGATCATAACAAGCAGTGAATAATCCAATTCATCACTTTGATTGGTACTCTTTCTTCTTATTCTGCCGCGGTCACTTGTATAGCGTCCCATTGCGATCATCACAACGACCCATTTTTTGTTTGCCTTATGAATTCAATGAAAGGCTGCATTTCTTGCCACATTTATCCTGTGTAGTTCAGGGATTGCTAAATTCACTGGTTCATACTGGGGGGTGCAGTGGTGGTTGATAATCATCAGAGGTTGATAATGGTTCAGAGTGCTTATTTGCGAACGCTGGCAAATGGGGACAACAAGTTGAAAATGGTCAGTGTTTGGTAATGGGAAATTGTTTTCAGCAAGCAATGCTACTTAGCTTAAAGGTTAATAAACCAGTCGACTGGATTAGCTTTACCATTGGTAAATTGACAATTAAAGGTCAATAAACCAGTCAACTTAACAGTTAGCTAAAAGGTTAATTAACCAATGGTTGATGTTGATTCACCATTGGTTAATTGACCATTCTCCTTAGCTTACAGGTCAATAATCAAATTTGGCACATTCAGGTGCGCTGTAAACTAATCCGGAAGTCGAGTTCATCCACCAGTGAGTTACAGCGGTTTGCCGACAAAAAAATGGTGTTTTACCGAGAACAAGTAGTGATTTATAAAAAATGGCACTGGGTCAGTTCACCCTGTACCCCTGGTTCCTCCATGATTGGCCATTGTTTTTCCTACTATTCTTGATTATCATCCCCTAGCCCTATTATTGTTGGTTAACTGCTTGACCCATAGCTATATAGCTGGTATATCCTCCATTATTGTTGGTTATTATCCCCCTATGATTAACCATTAACCAGCTAGGTACCCATGGTTGGTTTACCGACAAGACATCTCTGTTTATTTGGCTACCGGCCACTACTCCCGGGAACATCACCCTTGCGCGTAAGCGGCGCCTGAAAGGTTGACCGGGCACGATGAAGATGTTGGGAGCAACAAATGATTCATAGGGACCCGAGCTGGGTCAAGGCTTTAATCAAGCAAAGATGGGGGATGAGTTCACCAACAATTTCATACGGAAAAACAATGGTGAATGATAGGGGAACCAGGGGGACTAAGGGTAAACTGACCCGCTGCCATACAACTACCTGGAACCTCAAATCCTCAAAAACACCGGTCACTTAAGCTCCAGGTATTTGATGGTTGTTGATTAATATTGGGGGAGAATCAACAACAACTCGTGGTCATTGATATTGGTCAAAGGTAATGGTGGTTGCATCATATTTGGGGGACAAACAAGAACTAATTAGTGGTTTGATTGACATTTTTCCTCTAGGATTTCGGATGGTTGGCTGATTGACAAGCATAGTTTTGAGATGACGGAACCAACAACCAACCAGACAAGCAATCCACACTATAGCCATGGGATCATGGGATACCCCATGGCACAATCCCAATCTCTCATTATTTCAGTGAACCGAAGCAAGATGGGAGATCAACTATTGATTGGATACATGGGAATTGTCTTGCACAAAATTGATCATTGTGGTAACCACCCCTTCCATTTCTTATGAACCAGCAATCACCAATGTACTTGTTCAAAGCTTTATGTTCATTGTCGTTGATTTCAACTGTCAGCGAACCATTGCTTAAGGATTACTTCCATCACTTGCTCCGTCGTCCCAACCATTTTCCAAGACACCTGCTCTCAGGTTGTGCTCTGAATCGAAGACAATCCAACTGCGGTAGAAACAGGGCGCCGAAAATTGCGTTCCAAATGAACACCTGGCAACGTAATCAACAAAGGACGACAACGATGGCTATTTTGCAGTTATATATTCACTAGCATGACTTTTTGTGTGGGGTGATTTACACCGATGAATGATGATGTCATTTTGTTGGTGATGGCATGGTTATTGTAATGGATAGTGGTTTGTTTCATTCACTGTAATTGTCATTTCATGTTCAATGAGTTTGTTAACCTTTAGTAACCAGCATGAATCATCAATGAACTTGGTTGATGAAGAACTGCAAATAAGGACCACTTTTTTGAACCACATCTTAAATCCATACGTATAGCTTACCCCGTAAGAAGCGGAACTTCCTGTGGCTGCCTCGGATAAGTCTCGCCGCGGACTTCGGAATGGTCGTTTGGAATGGCTGTAGGGTGGGCCACCATCTTTTTTCACCTGGGCTTTGCCAAGTGCAACTGCCAGTTACGGTTGATATAACTCAAGTCAAAGAGCGAATCTTAAGCGACGCCTTGAACTGGGGGTCCCTTGTATGACTTGCAGGTCACGCTTTCAACCAGAGATGCAGATTGCACCGGTGAACATTTTGCAGTTGGTCAAGTGGTTGTTCCATTTCTTCAACGGATTTTTTGGGCCTGCCATTGGTGTCCTCTACAAACCATTAGTCCTGCTGGGCAGGGAACTATGAGCCCTCGAGCGGTGGCATCCCGGGGAACCGCATGGAGAAGCGAGAGTTTCACTCGGGGAAACTGACATCACAGGGGAGGTTGCAAGACTCACGCCACTTCCTGGTAGGTTTCAGGCTTTCATGAGTTCCTACCAGGCAACTTTTTCAGGCTGAGTTCCTTTGGCAACTTTTGAGAAGGCAAGTACTTGAGTTTGAGGCATTTTTTTACCAACACGGAAGGCTTGCTGCGTAAAGCAAACACATCAGTTTGATACGGTGTATATGAATGGGTTGCATTTGAGATTGCATTGATGATTATCCATGAAATGGGAGCCTTGTGCTTTGACAATCCTAAAGGCAGTTGATCGTGATGAGGATTGTTATGCATGCAGATGTTTTTGTTATAGAATTATTGTTTTTGTTTTCAGATTTGTTTCCCTACTGTCTACAACTGGGGTGGCAGGCTCATGTTTGGGAATTGATTTGTTTTGAGAATTTCTATTCAAGAGATGTGACACAAACACCCAAATGGTAATTATTCTATATCATTTCTTGGCTAGCTCTTTAAAGCACTAATCTTATGTCGAAATGCTAAACCAGGTCTTGAATGACCTCATTGTTCTCCTCCTTACTTTTATTGGATTCAGATTGACATTCGCAAAGACATATAGGAGGAAGGAAGGAAGTTGCCGCAACTTTTCGGATGCCAGCTGTGTCAGACATGGGATGCAAAAGGATCAATTGTTGCAGAATCGCGATACCAATGTGTTTCTAATTTGCTAACCAAAACGCAGAGTATCCATCATAAAATAGCTTGTGATCAACGTGAATCATCCCATCAAATCTGGGGGCTCAGCCGTTAGACCACCAGCCCCGACACGACGTGTGCCGTGCGTCATTCCGCGGCACCGGTTTCGAAGCCATGGCGGTCACGGAAGCAGCACCTGTAGGCTGACGATCTGCAGCAGGGGATTTGATCAGCTGATTCCCTCTCAGTGTTGTTTGTCTATTTGTTGGGTTTCTAAAGCCGCAGGGGTCTCCCAAATCATCCTTTCTAATAGTCATTTATAGTAGTAAACCAATTGCAACATAAGCCAATCATTTGTCGGGGATGGCTCGAGAAACGCCCGTTTTGTTTGAGCCGCTGATGTGGAGAATCTTTGAGGATGACCCCTACCCGCTTGCGTCAGAGTGTGCGGTCGGGAGGTCATTCTGGTCGCTAGGGCCGTTGGGGTTTCGGTCATTTTTAGGGGGTTTGATATATTTGATATGGGTCTGTGCCAAGCCATAGTGGTACCCCCAAGACAAATGGTTTCGCAGTGACATGAACACATTTTTTTTCTGGGCTATTGGTTGCCCTATTTTGCACATACCCATATGTTGATTTCGCATGCACAAATCTTGAATGTTTTTGATTCTATGGTGAATATGGTGTTTATCCTTGCTATTTGCACCCAGTTTTCACCAAGTCGGGTGTTGAAAAGGTGCTAAGCTCAGAGAACAGCATTCCGTGTGTCCCCATGAGGCTGCTAACAGGGGGCCACTTGATTTCTTCTCAGAAATATGTGTTATGTTTTTTTTTTTTCTTGGAAAATCACTTTGGAAACCTTTAGAACTTAGTGGTTGAAAACTCTAGGTACAGGTTTCCAAGAATGTAGACCGTGGTAATTTGTTGATTGTTGAATATTGTTCCCAAATCCAATTCAACTGCCATTATCAGTGACCATGAACCTTATGAACCCTTTCTATTGTTAGCCCCCAGCGCCAGTATAAGCATAGCCATCAATTTCCATTAGTATAGACATTAGTATCACCATTTTCCATTGTTGCTACCACCATTAGCCGATTGTTTGACCGCTGTTAGTAATTAACCACTAATAGCCATTAACCACTAGTTCAAACATTTGTCCACCATTACTCACCATTGTCTATTGGTATAACCGTTCATTACCGTTTTCCATTTGGCAACCAATCCATTTCCCATGAACTCCGTTGGTACATCTCCATTCACCATTGGTATGACCATCATCAACCAATCGTTTAAGCCATGTCAGCTACCACGAACTGCCACAAACCATTCAGTACCACTATGAACTCGATGGATGCAACTAGTGGCTATGAACCATGAACCATTGTTTTGCCCAGCAACTTCATAACCATCATTGTTGTTCACTAGTGGTATATACGGTGTAACTAGTATAACCATTAACTATGAACCATTAACCATCGGCTACAGTGGGTACAACTGTACCCATGATAATACCATTAATCCCAAGCTATAATCAGTTCAACTAGTATGACCACTAGTGGTTTGACCACTAAAGGGTTGAACTAGTATAACCTGAATGGTGTTAATCATGAATGACCTGTTGAACAATGGTGCTTAAACTGGTTGAACGAATCTTTTAATGGTCAAACAAATGGTTCATCAATTTAACACCTGTTGAACTTCCCATGAACACTAGTTCATCATTACTTTTTCATTCTAACTTCATCATTAGTTCAACTAGTTGAACTATAGCTTCCTGGGTAGTTCATGGCTATAACTACAACTATAGTCATGGCTATAATGATGGCTATAACTAGCTATAATGACCATTAAAACTGGCTATAACTGTTATGAACCATTATCCCCTAAAGCAACTTTACACATTGAACTAGGGTAATTACAGTTTATGGCTTCAAGTTCGATTATCCCCATCATGAATCACAAATTAAACCCATCGTTAATCACTAATTGAACTTCCATGGCTACAACTAGCCTGGCGACAACTTTACCACAAAACCCATGGCTACAACATCCTTCGGGCCGGATCACAGCTCCCGTCCCGTGGAAAGCTTTCCCATCCTGCGCCGCAGCTCCACAGCGGCGGATCACCAAAGCGTTGATCTCTGCCGCGGGACGACCCACGGTGTTGGATTCCAGGCACGGATGCAGCGCGGGGGCCAGCGACGCGGCCGGGAAGGTGGGGGCCCAGCTAGCGCCCAGCTGGGGTGAACGTAAGACTGACTTGTGGAGAATAGTGGATAGTACTAGTACGTGGATAACTATCGTATGATCATTATCATAGTAATGATTGTGGATGATTATGATGAGTGGATAATGAGACTTTACCAGTGACTATCCACGATGATCATTATCAATGATTATGCACTATGATAATCACCGATGATAATTTTCCAGTGACGATGATGAAGGGACTATGATGAATGGTAAAGATCACGGTAGTGAATAGTGAATAGATAGTGAACAACCTACTTCAAGGGAAGACCTATACATGGATTGAATCCCTGTGAATTGACCAGATTTTGATACGCTGGGCCCCCAGCATTTGCTGAATGCGATTCGGTGGGCGCCATTTTTTCGCGGTCCCCAAAGGCGCGATGTTTCCAGGGGCGTGTCACCTGGTGAGGTCCCGAATCCCACCTGTTGAGGCTGATTTTCATCGACCATTTTTTTCCAGCTCATCACTGTCACCTGTTTTCCACATAACAATTATCACACTCCAGTACATGAAATGATTTTCATCAATTCCCATCACTGTCACAAGTGTTTTCCACCTGCTGGGGGTGGACCTTTTTTCGGCTCCTTGGTTTCCCCTGTCGTTGGTGTAATGAAAAATGGCTGTAAGCAATCTCCATGGCTCAGCAGCTGGGAGTCGGGATTTGTCGCCTGATCCAACGGGTATGTTTTGTTGATCCGTTATTTTTATGGTTGTGGGTTATTAGCCAGGGATAATCACCAACCAACAACAGGGAAGACAACCTGGTTAATGATAGGGGAACGAGGGGTACTGTACAGGGTGAACTGACCCACTGCCACATGAATTCATTCAGCACATTTGCACATAGAGATGTAGTTGACAGTTTCATTTGCTTACGTGCATCCATGGTTTGAACATTCATCATCACTTGAGATCAGTGTTACTCTATTTGTAGATGATATTGTGCAAGGTTCCATTTACAATGAGTTGAAATGTGTTTCTTTCAACTTAGAATCCATTTGATGGAAGTGTTGTTCGAAATGAACATCCATTTGAGGCTTCATTTCTACATTTGTTCTACTTGGTTAGGATCAGTTCTCCTGACTTCGATGATGGAGTCGCCGGCAAAGCCACCGCCGGTCGTCGCGCGCCAGGAGCCGACCAAAGTCGCTGATAGACATCGAAGGGTCCACCTTAGTGGCCCATGTGCTGAGGCAGTTGTACAGGCCGTGGCTGGCGGGGTCGGCTCATGGCTGCTGGGGTGGTGGCACGACTCAATGAGTTGTGTGTGGTACGGTACCTTCTGTTTGGCAGTGCTTCTGACTGCAATAGGATTTTTGTTGTGATGGATTTATTTCTGAAATGCTGGGCTCACCTGACGTGTGATGTTCCAGCAATTGTTTGTGTTTCTTGATGTTTTTCCTGAAGCAAATCTGTGGTAGCTACCAAAATGCAACACATGCACTTGTCCCAGGGAAGCGAACAAAATGATCTGGGGTTTCCTCGTTTTGTGAATCACGCTATCATCCATGGTTTTTCCCCTCCACCCATCCATGGATGGCCATTGTCTCCAACAGATCGACATGTTCAGAAGGTGGTTAGATCCGAAGGTGGTTAGATTCATAGCTGTGCCGTATCCATATCTTTGATTTTGATGACTAGAGACGGTTCCATTGCCACGCTGATCAATTATTCTCTGGGAAACTACCGTGGAAGTTTGAAATTACATCTTGAAGAGGTCAACCAACCATTCATGGTTGACTTTCTGCTTTCAGCTTGGTTTTGCTAGCATTTTTTGCCTGAATGGTGGTTCAACCATGAACTCCATAATGCACAAGAGAGTGCTATATTAGTTCTAGATCAAGGTAGCCGACCCAGTAACCACCCCCTCTGAACCATTTTTGTTTCCGCGCATGTTGACGTTCCACCAAGATGTTAACGTTCCACAACCATGTAAAAGTTCCACCACCATGTTCACGTTCCACCACCATGTTAAGGTTCCACCACCATCTTAACGTTCCACCACCATGGTAACGTCCCACCACCATGTTAACGTTCCACCACCATGGTAACGTTCCACCACTATGTTCACGTGGTATGCTTTTGTCTCCTGAATCCAAATCGCTCGAATCTCGAAGACAAAGCCAACATGCGAACTGCGCCGCTATTCCCCTGCGTTTTAGCGCACAGATTGTGCCTCATCACCGTAATTCCAGGGTGTTTCCCAACAAAGCCTGTGAGGCGGCATCAACATATCTTTAAAATAATCCTGAAAACAAATTGGAAAAACAAGTCCTCAGAAGTGCATTGTTTACTGTTATTTGCAGTCAATTTGACACCTCGGCAACAATTAAGGGGGTGGAAACCGGGTCGAGCGCCTAGATCAACTATTGTTGAGTACGGAACACGAAATCTATTTATTAACCACCCAGTAGTCAATGGTTAATGCTATCACCTGCTTGATGATTGATTTATTAAGCACACAGTCCAAAAATGCTACCGATCCTACTCGTTTATGAATTGTGGGGCTCCACGGTGTATCACTTTCCTCCATGGGAGTGTGCTGTTGCGGTGGCGGCGCTCCATCCCAGCACTTATTGGATGTAAGCAGCGAGAGGTACAGGGGCCACCCACAGCAATATCAGCCATCCTGAGCTGTGTTCCAGCCCTCATACTAGCTGCAGGGCTGCTTGCCAATCATCAATCATTAGATATGTTTGTCCACAATATAGATAGATAGATAGATAGATAGATAGATAGATAGATAGATAGATAGATAGATATGCAATATATACATTATAGTCCTTCCTAACCATCATCAACTAGTCCTTAGTATTTGCCATCATTGGATATAGGACACCCCATAAAGATCCAGTATGGTCGTGGGTCGATATCAACCATCAATTTTCAGGGGGATACGACCCAACAATACAGTACTAGGGAAAACAACTGTTACACCATGGGTACCTAGGGGTACAGGGTGACCCACAGCCAAATGTTACCACTATTTACCCAGGAGTCCAGCACACCCACGGTCCACTCCGGCGCAGGGGAGGCATTCAGCATGTGGTTTTTGTGGTGTCACATAACGGCGCCGCAGCGCAGCGGAGTGGCATGGTGAAGCACCAGCAATGGTTGGATGGTAACGATGGGAACGATGACCCCAGATGCCATATAGTGATTAACCCCCAAGGTAACTATGGTAACTAAATTCCATTATAGTGGTTGAGCGGGTGAACAAGGATTACAACCCTTGTTTAATAAGGAGATAATAACCAACAGTAATGGTTGATTCCATAGGTTTCTTGATTGGGGGGATACGATTTTAACAGGAAACCCGTTGGCGAACTTGGAGAATACTAGCTACTAATCAACCAGGGGTTCAGCTTTGTCCAGGGTTGGCAGCAATGGGATAGTACTGGTGAAGGTATAGCAATGAAAGGTCATGGTCAATGGTGAGCCATCATCACAGCCGTAGCGAGAACGGTAAAATGGCATCACTCTGGTAATTACTAGTAGATACTAGTAGTATGATGGGCGTCACTAGTGCTAAAGTACTACTACATATGTGGATATGGACACATAGCATTCTACCACGGTACCAGAGTGATACAACTATATGATACCATGTAGTAGTATTCATACAGCAGCCCTCGTACAGTGCTATGGTATATCTTCACGTGCCATGAAGGGGGGGTAGCGTGAACACTGAGGATGGGATAAAACCTTTAGATAACAACCAGAGGAATGAGAGCTTATTGTGGGACTTGTTCCTCTGTATCAATATTGGTATGACTCAAAACAGGGTTATACTCCAAAACTGCTAGTTCCACATCCCAACAAAGGGACTACACCTTGGTGATTTATGGGATGTGAGCAGCCAAAGGTACAGGGTACCCCTCCCGATATGGACGAACATTTGTTTCTTTGGGAATATTGGCAACCAACTATTGCATACTAAAGTTATGACAGTTCCACAAGGATTCACCACCAACCATTTAGTGGATAATGTGAACCAGTATGGTTGTTTGTAGTATGAACAGTTATTAGCCATTTATGAGCCAGTACCCCTAGCCCGCCTTAGCTGGACATATCCAAGCAGCCTGCCGCAGAAGTGGCTTCTTATAGCACTTCGTAGTGATACAGTATGCTTCGTATGCAAGATGGGGATACGAAGCAGCACTGAGCTGATACCGGTTTCAGTTTCAGTCATGTCTTTTGTTGTTTCTCTTCAACTACCCATTTGTAATCTATCATAGCAATGGAAAATCCACCAATTCTTGATGGTTTCCCAGGTTCTCTCTATAAAACATGGTGGTTTACATTGCTATGCAAGATTGCCAGAGAGTATATCATTTTGGATGCGGGCTTGCTTTTGAAGAGGTCCCATCACTCATGAAAGAAGCATTTCCGTATTACTTGGTTATAAGTTGGGGTCTTGCTGAGCTGCTTGCTGACTCAAGCTTGGGTTTTGAATGGGGATGGCATGGGAACAACAGCATCATTGGCAATGGCAAGGACAACACCAACAACAGACATAATTAGTTTATCATTTGTTACTGTAATGCTTGCTATGATTGATTGATCATGCTTATTTGCTCATGAACTGCAGAGCGATAGCTCTCCAAGTAATAAGCAATTCAACTAGAGTTGTATCTACCATGTGCCTGGTAGTCACCGTATTCACAAACCAGCTCAGCTGCAGTTTTGGGGCTCACCCAGCTTGGTCACTCGTGGTTTGAACTAAAGGGGCTCTCCACGTCGCAACTGGCGACGTGCGGCAGCGGTGGGTGTAGCACAGCGAGGCGCTTTGATCATCCAGGAGTTGGAGAGAGTCGCTCGAAACCTCAAGGGCTTGCGCTTGGAGGTGGGTCGACGTTGGTGGTGCTGATGGCAAGGATCAGACCGATGTAAGCTATGACATGGATGGTGCGGCTCATGGTGATGATGATGATGATGGTGATGATGATGATGATGATGATGATGATGATGATGATGATGATGATGATGATGATGATTCTCACGATTGAGGAGGTCATCGTGAGGGTGGTCATTTTTCATCTCAACATCATCACTTCAAGTCTTAGCATTCTTATGTCGTCCATGAGAAGCGTCATCAATTTGGGTAAATTATCCACCACATTTCATCATAACTATGAAGTAGTGACGGTGCTGGCCCAAATCAAGACTCGCTGGGGTTACTCTTCACTCTTGACAACGGCTGGACTCTATGGCTGGACTTCACATATGGTTGATAGTTGATAGGCTTTTCCCCACAATTTGTTTCTTTTCAACCGAACAAAAGTAAGTGAAAATCAAACATCCAAATCGTGGACGTCATTGATCCTACATCACTGACTATAATTCTAGATTTGTTTTTTTTTAACCCTTCTGATTTTCCCTAACATCTGGGATGGTTGGTCCAAGGTTTTGGCTCAGGTTTCAAGCACCGACCTTGCTGCCCCCAGGGGGGTTCGAACGGAGCCATGTCATCGATGCCTCCAGACATTGATCATGCCCTCCACTCTCATGATGTACTGGGAGCTCGAGGGTGCACTGGCATTGGCGATAGGCAGACTATCTTGGTGAGATGTGACAAACGTTCTTTCACTGAAGGCAGACTGGTTGTGGAAGTGACTCAGATGGCGGTAGAAGGATATGGCTTTCATGAATTCTGGAAGGATCACATCTTCGTGCCAAGAGATGAGGATTTGCAGAAACAAACAGTGTTGTGGAAAAACATGTCCCATGTCCCAAGTATCAATCAGACGGTCTGGCTTCGTAATGTGGCTGAATGGGACCTGGGGGGAATCAACTATGTGTATGATGAAGGATCTTTCACGATGCCATTGATTTCCAACCTGGAATCTCACCAATGCATACACTTGCTTGAGATGTTTGCAGGGGGGTTTGGAGGCTGGCGTAGTGCAGCAGATTTCATTACCTCCCAGTTGTGCATGGGTACCATTCGAAGCATTGCCATCGAACACGATGTTCAAGCAGCCATGTCATATGCCATCACAAATCATGCTGGTTTCCATCAATCTCATGAGCCACTGCCACCGGACTTCTTTGCACAACACACTGGTGATTGGGTACTACGAGATGATGTGAGATCCAACAAATGGAAACATGCCACGGCCAACATCGGGATTGACATGGTGACAATCAGTGCTCCTTGCCCACCATGGACAGGGGCCAACCATTCCCCTGGTTTGAGTAGAGATGATGGAATGTTGCTGTTGGAAAGTATTCTTGAGACCAGATACTTTCGACCCATCCTTTTGGTCATTGAGCAAGTTTCCAACTTTGCTGTGCATCCTCATCGTGCAATCATCACCAGAGCGCTTCACTGGATTGGATACAAGATTGTGTTTCAACGAGTCCTGAACACATGTGATACTTTGAAAACAGATCGGCCTCGGTTCTTTTTGGTTGCGGTCAGGGTACATTCTGAGATTCCAGTCACCCAAATTCCCACATGGAACTTGCAAGACGCCCCTGTACAGCAACCGAATGTCATCTTTCAGTGCTGGACACCAACCACTCATCCATTGTTGGTTTTGGATGACACTGCGATTCAGGTTGCTAGTGATCCGAGACTAAGTAGAACAGGTGCTGGCTCGTCCACAAGTGTCCTTGCGTCAAGGATCTACACCAGTGACCAGGTTACCCCAACCTTCATGAGCATGTACGGCCAACAGCATGTTTTGGACTTTGATTATCTCCTCCTGCACAAGTTTTTTGGCCACTACCTGAAAGACACGGTGTTTCCTTATGATTGTAGACATGGACTCACTCCGACATGGACTCACCAATCAGTGTTTTCACTTTGACGACTTGCTTGACAGCTGGAAGATCCATGGAAACATTGTTACTGCACTTCAAGTCTTGCCTTTCTTCACTGCAGCATGCAACATTTTCTGGAAACAAGAACTTGACATCTCCGAGATTGTCAAACAGTACCTGGAGGCTAGATGGACCAGTGATGATGTAGGTTTCCAACGGATGACAAGTGGATTTCTGATGACACCTCTGGGGGATCCAGTTTCGTCGGAACAATTGCTGAAGTATGACGAATTGGTGAGACAGCTGACTGAACATCCATTTGATGACTTCTTTTGGTTTCCGGATGTGCATGAGATCCCTTCCAGTCAGCCAATGGGGATTCTAGCAACCATGATCTCCATGCCAACACAGGAGAATGATTCACAGGATGAAGGAACGCAGGACTTCAGAGTTTTGCTGAAAGCGATCATCAGATTTGAGCGAACTCACCAAGTGTTCTGGTTTGAAGGTAATTTGCCTTTTCACTTACTGCCGAGACCATGGGGATCTGTGTACTCACCGTTCACTATGGATTCCAGTGTTGTGGGTGACCCAAGTGTGGAATTGCTTCATGACATGGATCGGTTGGACATTGAACGACCCGACCAAGAACCAGAACTGCTCATGCTTCTCTCTGAAGAGCAGCTTACCGTGATGCCTATTCCGAGAAACATGGATGTGATTGACCACCCTGCATTGCAAGACATACCCGCCATTTGTGATCAACATGGTTTGATGGGACAAAAACAGAAGGCCAACAGCCAATTGGTAGTTTTGCCAGCTTCACTGCCAGGTCCGGAGGGTGCGATTTCCCCTGCGATAGTACTTGCTGCAGCGCAGATGTGCAGACAGAGCTGGACCTGGAATCCAGTCAATGACACCGTGCTTTTGGGCATTCATGGTGATTCCATTCCCCGGCAAACCATTGCAACCTTTTGGATGAGTGTGTTGACTGATGATGCACTGAGAATTCTGGGCCGGAAGGTTGAATTGCGTAGCACTCCCTCTCAATTTGTGCTCTTGTTTTCACCCTCAAGAAATCATGGAGTATGCCCACAGATGCAATTTCGAAGAGCTTTGTCAGCCATCGCAGTGAAGATTCTGCTCAATGATGTCACCAAATGTGAACCTGCTGATTCAATCCGTGTATGCTTACACTGGGAAGATGCCACGGTTTGGGATGGAAGTATGCCCTATGACATCACGGTTGGGTCACTGACACAAATCTTGCAGTTCTCATTGATGCCAATGCGAGGTTCTGATGTCTATCGATTGGTTCACAAGGATCGTACATTGCTGGGAGATGCCAACTTTGCATTCATGCGTGAAAGTGATGAGGGCATTCAACACTTGCAAATCATGACTGGACTTGTACTTAGGCTACAAGGAGGGGGTGGCATGTCTCAATCCAAGAACCAACAGCGAGCTTATCAGCAGAGCTCACTTGCTGCTATGATGCTTGAGTATGGGTTTGAGCTTCCATGGGTTTCTGCTACGGTAGAAAAGCTGATGGACAAACACGGATTGGCAAAGATTCAAATAATTACCAGTCAACCACATGGAGGCACTCGAATTCAGCAGCTGATTTCATTGTGTGAAGAATCCAAGATTGAACTGCCAAAGGGACACAAACCATCTTCACAGCACCCAGCGTCAGGACTTCCATGGAAACCAGTGAAGCGTAGGAATGAAGGTGCTCAGGTGGATCCGACGGAATTCCAACTTTTTCCAGGATTCTTTTCATGTGCTGATGGTGCTGCTCCGGAGCATCTCACGGACATCAGGCCACAATCGAGTGGCATCTGTTTGCTCTCCGTTCAGCAAGCCAAACCATGGCTGCAGGCAGGACAAATCACGAGCAATGACGAGCTTGCAATTTTGATCCCTGGTCCTTTGACTGTGGAAACTAAACTGCCACATGAGACCCTTCGGTTTCCGTGTTACAATCGGTCTCAACAAATGGTGTTGGTTTCGGGTACCATAGTGCAGATGGGTACCAAAGTGATCACTTGGAAGAAGGGTGATGACCATAAAATCCCCACTGAAGACTGCACTCTGATGGCACTTACTCTTCACAAGGAAGATTTCAGTGAACAGCAATGGTTGGAAATCACCACCAAGACAATCCCAACTGTGCAACGCATTCTTGCAAACGACAATGTGGATCATCTCCAGTCCATTTGGGGTCGCAGTCTGAGGGCAGGAAGGGCACCCACGAATGCCAAGCTTGCTACAAGTGTCCAGGTGCATGGAATGTTGCCCACGGCCCACTTGGATGCGTTTCTTCGGAAGTCTGGCTACAATGGAGTGTTTTGTACGCCGAAAACTGACAACGGCCGCCTGTCACAGCAGTTCAAGGTGCTTTGGTCACAGGCTGATCCAACTCAGGCAAAATGCCAGGCAGCGCAGATCCAAGGCTGTCTTGGCCTGGTGAAGGGTAGGAATACCATTGGTTTTCGAGTCCGGGCTGATGACTATGAACGTGGTTGGGCCATCCTTCACCCTGGAACGGCTCCCCCAACAAAGAGTGAAGGCACTTTGATGTTCAAGGCCATGGGACTGCCATTTGGGGTCACAAGTGCGGTCATGAAACAATGGTGTGAAGCTTACAAGTGGAATGCTTGTCCAGTCAAAGCATTGGGTCCAACAGGATGGTTGCTACGAGCTTCGGATCATCCGAAAGAGGGATTGCCCATGTTCAATGGCTCACCGATTTTGTTGCAGTACTTGCCAGACAAGATGTCCACTACAGCTCCTGTGGTTTTGGGTCCCAAGGGAACTGCTGTTATGAAACTCAACAAGACAGAGGTTGATCCATTTCAGAATCCAAGTGGAGATCCATGGGCCAATTTCTCAGGTTCCCAACCCTCCGGTCCAAGATCAATTACTGGTCCAACTGAACAGAGATTGCTGGCACAGGACGACAAGATCTCCAGTCTTCAAACGGAATTCCACAAGCTGTTGAAGAACCAAGAGACCATGAGAGCTGAAACACAACAACAGCTTGGAACACTGGAACAAAAGACATGTGAACGCTTTGTGTCCATGCAACATTCTATGAGTAAGTTGGAACATGAGGTGGACAAATCTTTGCGAATGTCACTGAAGCAAAACACAGAACTGCTTGATTCTCGCATGCAAGAGCTCCGGGACCTCATTTCCAAACCTCGACCTCCCAAACGTCGCAATGGAGGCAAGGATGATGAAGAGGAACTCAGTGAAATTGATGATTGACTATCTGGGTCAAGGTGCTGTAATTCGATTTCATGCTTTTGTCAAGAGGATAGAATGCTTTTGAGTGAACCACTTGATTGTCATCGGTTTTTTCCACGACTGCAGCTTAGGGAAAACATCTATGACAATACCTTTGTGACAACAACTGTGTTGGTGATCCAATTGGTAATCCACTGCATTTGTTTGGTCCTTCTTCATTTTTGCCCATTCGCTCAAGATCATCACCTCATTTGGCACACAATCCTGCAACTTTTTGTTTCGCAGTTGCCTTTTCGTTCCCGGTGCCAACTTGCAGAGGGACTGGGGTCCCAGGATGAACCTCTGAACAGTCTCAGGGGCCACACAGTAGCTGCCGCACACAGCCACGGATTCAAGTATGGGTTGAATCGTGTCACACAGCTTTGCCATGTCATTCGAGCATCATGCTTTTTTCGGTGCTTGATCCTTTTGCTTTTTATTCCATGCGTCCATGCTGACACAGGTGATGTACAAACTAGTGTGTCTTGGGATACCACTGTGAGACCACATCGCATGCATGGCCGTGTAGGACCTGCCACCACATTTGCTTTGTCGAACGAATCGTTTTGCCAATTTGCACACACAACTTTCCCATCTGCTTGGAACCATGCACTCAGCGACCCACACATGAGGTAGGAGGGTTTCGGTTCGGTGAGGCCAGGCATCCTGGTCCCAGTGATACAATTGTTGTCAACGTGGGAATCACCAACCCCACAACAATAGGACCGAAGCTGGACCAATATGAAACTTTGTTTGGTGAAGAGGGGCTTGATATAGTTTGTGCATCAGAGACTGCTGCCACACGAATCACTCAGAAACGCTTCGCTGCAGCCATCAACCAGAGTGGTTTTAAAGTTTGCTGGAGTGCCCCAGTGCCAGAATATCGAGTGCGAGTAGATGGACAAGAATCTTGCAGAGGCAAAGCTATGGGAGTTGCCAACATGTCACATTTGCCCATTCGACACGTCGCTGGTACTGTTTCAGATCATGTTCAGATTACGTGCAGACTGATCCACACAGTCGTTGATGTAGGAGGACTGCACATACAGATGTTGGTGATATACGGATATGCATCTGGCAATGCGAACTCGGTCGCACAGACGCATGAACTGATACAACACGCTCTTATGGCTGCAGACCAACTCAATCTTCCTTATGTGATCATGGGGGATTTTAACCTTGCACCGATGGCATCTACAGTGGGGGAAGTGCTTCGATCACGCAATCTTCGTGATCTCAACATGCTCTATGAACAGTTGTATGCCCTTCCTTTTCCTCCGACATGTAAGGGAGTGACATCGCCAGACACGGCTGTGATGAGCGCTGACCTGGCTTCCTGGGTTTCCAGGATTCATGTGCTGCCACCTGGTCACTTTGACACACATCAAGTGGTAACATTCAGGTTGGAGATACCCGGATCTGCAACATGTGTCAATCAACTGAGTTTGCCTCGTTCCTGGTTGGAGCTCCCTATTGATGACCACAAACTTCAAGGGGCTTTTGAGGATGACGATACATCCCAACCGCTGACACTGGAGGAGTGGGGACAGTACATAGAGAAGAATGTTGACGTTGCCTACCGAGGTACTCAGGCCACTGCCCTTGAGGGGAATAGATCATCTATAATGGGACTTTCCCGGAAGTATCGTGGAAGATGCCAGCCACGTGCCATGAAATCTGTGCCACGTCGATTATTGCTGCGTATGGGCCGGAAGGGAGACTTTAATCCTTCGATTGAAGTTGTTCGCTACTCAACAGCTGCACAGGTGAAGCAGGTGAGACGTTTGCGCACTTTTGTGGGTCGTTTGAAGAAATTCCAGGGTTTGCAGATGCCCCCACATGTGATCGGACCGTTGCTGAACGAATGGGATGCGGTTTTGAGAAGCCATGGATTTGGTGATTTTGTAGCTTGGTGCATGAGACAACCAGAACTGGGGGCCCCTCCAGTTGGACTGCCGACAGTTGATTATGCGTACACCTTGATGCAACTGGTACAGCATGAATGTCAACAATCCCTGGCTGATGATGCAAGATTTCGTAAGCAAAGAATCCGGTACGATCTCCATTTGGATAAACTGAAACTCGGAAACAAACAAGCTTACTCACAGATGAGACGGGAATATGTTGAACCTCTGACTGAGATGGTTCATGAAGTGCATGGACAAGCTATTGTTGTGCAGGAGCCACCTTACTACAGAGTTTATGTTGCCGAAGCGTCTTCATTTGTCCTTGATGCACATGTCACTCTGGCAGGCAATGATGCCAAGATTGTGGAACGTGATGAATATGGTATGCTTGTTCAACTTTCAGCAGATGTACCATTTGCAGAGGGTGAAGCCACGGTAGATCAGACCATGATTCTCTATGATGCGAAACATCTTTTTGACCAGCTCACCACATACTGGAAGCAATTTTGGGTTGTCCCTGACCCAGACCGAGCGACGCCTCCTGAATTCCAGGTTTTCCTGGATAATGTTCAGACTTTGCCAGAATTCCAGGTTGAAGTGGAGAACCCACAGCTATGGGTAGATGCTATCAAGGCCACCAAGGCTACAACTGCAAGGGGAATAGATGGTATTAGTGCAGCGGAATTGCGGGCCCTACCAGACAAAGCAATCTGTCACCTGGCGAAAATCATGGCCAAGATGTCAGTGTTCCCTCCTTGGTTTATGTTGACATTGACATAGCATTGCCCAAAGTTTCGGGTCAAGTCAAGGTTGGACAGGTTCGTCCTATCACCATTTTTGCACAGCTATACCGGACCTGGAGCCGTGTGGTGTCACAGCAGGTACTGTCGAGATTCAGCTCCTTTATGCCTGCGGGGATAACTGGTTTTCTCAAACATCGTGGCCCACTTGATGCAAGTATGTCTCTGGCTCATTTTCTGGAAACTGCATACCATGAAAGCTCACGATACAGTGGACTGGTGCTTGATTTGGTGAAGTGTTTCAACACAATTTGCCGTTCAGCCGCAGGAGCAGCGATGTCTAAACTGGGTGTGCCAAGCTGGTTGATTGAGATGTGGTCTGATTCCTTGAACAATATGCAGCGAGTTTGGATGTTGAACCGTCAATGTAGCGAGCCAATGGAAACCAACAACGGATGTCCTGAAGGGGATAGCTTGAGCATTGTTGCAATCCTGTCCTTGGGATTCTTGTGGTTACAACAGCTTTCAGCTACAGGTGTTGACATTCGGGCGACATGCTATGCAGATAACTGGGGATGGACGGTCCCCCAGGTGGAATCCCATTCGGTTGCACTGCGGCTCACGGAACAGTTTACTGCATCATGCCGAATGATGATTGACTGGGCTAAGTCATGGACCTGGTCTACTCATGGTGATGTTGCTACCGAAGTACAACAACTTTTTCGGAACCTTCTGACCAATGTTGATCTCGAACATGTGAAGCATGCACAGGATCTTGGATGTGTCCACACCTATAGGGGTTGCCCACGACTTGGTCAGTTTGTTGACAAACTCTCCAGAGCACATGCACAGCTGCTCCGACTGCAGACAATGCCACATGACACCAGTGTCAAATCGCAGTTGGTAATGGGGGGCACCTATCCTGCTGCCTTTTTTGGGGTTGAGGTTTTGCCCATTGGTGAACACCATCTGCAGCAGCTTCGACCCAAGATCTCCAATGCTGTCTTGGGGCCCAGTGGCTCTCGTAATAGTGCCATTGCCGTAGCTTGTTTGCCTGGCCTTGATGACCCCTTGGTGTACATAATCAGCAGAGTCCTGCGATCGGTCCGACGTTTCCTCTTTTCACTGTCCACAGATGATGCTGCTAGGTTTTTGCAGATTGCTTCGACACATACCACCAGGTGGAGTGACTGTCATGGCCCGGCAGGTTGTTTGGCTTATTATCTCTCACTGGTGGATTGGGCAGTTGATGAACAGGGCTATGTTCTGGTGGCAGATGGCATAACATTGTCTTTACGGGCTACCAGCGCCAAAACATGGAAACACTGGTTAGAAATTGCACGACAACCAACACTTCTGCAGAGGTTTTGTAAGCGTGACATCCTTCATGGTTTGATCATGAATACTCTGGAAACGAATTGGGTGTTGCGCAAGTTCGACCCACCGGCGCAATGTCAACTAGTGAATGAAATTTCTGGGGCTTTTCAGCTGGCAAATCAGAAGGCAAAATGGACTCCGGACGCCACCGACCGGTGTGAGTTTTGCAGTGAGGCTGATTCAAGATTTCATAGGTTGTATGAATGTGTGGCATTCGATCATGTCAGATTTCCGTACAAGTCACTTTTGGAGGCGTATCTCACAGCGGATTCTCTCATTCATGAACTGCCAGTTCTTTTTCAACATGATGATCATGATACCATGCAAGCCATTGCACATCTTCATGTTGAGGCGGTTTTCCCGGAGGGTTTGCAACATCATCTGGAAGTGCTGCAGCAGCAGGGACATGAACTACATTTCTATACTGATGGTTCTCTGATGTATCCTGCTTTTCCTACTGCCAGATATGGTGCATACTCAATAGTGCTTGACACTTGCCTGGACGACCGCGAACGAAAGCAGATGGTGCAAGTGTGGCAACAGACTGGGACTATGCCGCCCAGTCTTCGACCGTTTGCTGCAGCCAGGGTAACTGGACGACAGACCATTTACCGAGCTGAAATGTTTGCAGTGCTCAAATTGTGTGAGTGGATGGATCGAGCCTGTCTTCATGTGGACTCTCAGGCCGTGCTTGACGCGGTTGACAGATGCTACAAAGCTGACAACCCAATGATGCTGCAAGCCGATGCAGACTTCGATTTAGTGGAGCGTTTGTGGGCTGCAATTCGTAGTGGAACCTTTCGCTTTAAGAAAGTTGCTGCGCACAAGGACCCGCAAGCAATGAAGGATTGGTGGGAGATCTATCAGACACTGGGTAACCAATGTGCCAACGATTCTGCCATTTCTACAAATCGACATCTGTATGCAAGCTAAGGTGTGGGCTGATATGGGGCGTGAGGTTGAGCATTCTTTTGAACAGCTGCACAAACTACATTTGGAACTGCACAGGGCACGCTCTATGCTTGAACAACAGAACCAGGTTCACTCTGCACATGGGCTGGAAGCTGCGGTCCCGGATGCTCAGAGGGACTTACTGGCTGGCTGGAGCGTGGAGGAATCTTGGTCTATGCCAAGGGTGACGGTGGATCTCACCATTCGAAGTGTTATGGGCCCGCGACTATCCAGATGTTACCTTCAGTGGGTCAAAGAGTTGAAATGGCCAGCGCCGCATGTGCTGGTCCCTGATGATCCAGGTGTGACATTTGTTGAATTGTCCTTGAGTTTCATGCTGCACTGTGGAAGCTATTTACCGGTTCGCAGACATCGCAATGACGGTACTGCTTTCTTGTGGCTTGCTGGTAATGCTACCGAAGCCATGGACAATGGCCTGACTATCTCAGAACTGGGCTGGACAATGAGTTATTGGATGCATCAGATGGAGCAGCTGAGCTCCCCTGGCTTCCTCCCTGCCATTCCTCATGGGAATTGCCGGAGTCTATACAGACTGGGTGCCCGTAACCACTCCAAGGGTCTGATCCGCAGACCCGAGATGCCTTTTCAACGGGAGGTTGTTGCTCGACTAGCCACACTTTCGATGACGCATGGTGCCACTCTGCCACAGCAAGGCCTTGAACTCGATGTCAGGGCCGACGTGACGTCTCTGAGAACAGAGTTGTGTGATGGCCTGCTGATGAAGCAAGAGCGAGTCAAGAGGGAGGTGCAATGTGTTCGACGTTTGACGAAGCTTTGAGTTTGATCCTGCACCAAATGGTCTGGATCCTTGACCTGAGCCTGCATCCACCAGAACGGTGCAGGGACTCTCTGTCGCAGAGAAAAGGGATGGTTGGTCCATCAACACATGTGGCATTGGGTCAAAACCCTGTACCCCTGGTTCCCCTATCATTAACCATGGTTTCCCTTATTATTGTTGGTCCAATTGTTGGTCATTATCCCCCATTATTGGTTGGTTGATATTGACCCATAGCCATGTGTTGGATGGGCGCAACTCAGCAGACGTCGCTTTTCCGTCGCCAGGTGGTTGACCTCCAAGAGAATTACAGAGGCGCAGAGCGGGCGCAGCGCCGGAGGGATCACGTGGGCGGCGACTTCAGTCAGCAGCTGGGTCAGCTGATTGGATTCATTGGATTGATTGGTCATGCGACTTTTTCCTGAGTCCAGAGCTGATTGGTGATATTTGGTGAGATTTGGTGAGATTTGGTGATGGGATTGATTGGAGAGCTGGTTGGTGAGGATTGGAGTTCGAAAGCTGAGCATTCCTTGGATTGGTCTGGATTGGTCTGGATTGTTTTGGCGAAAACGTCAAGGTTTGAAGTGGATAAGTGTTGGTGAAAAGTAGAGATTTGCTGGAAAACAAGATCCATAGAACTACCGAACACGAACTTTTGGAGTGCTTTCCGCATGTCCTTCGCCTCGGGAAACCTGCTGGACATAGGCCTCGAAAGGGCTGAGGGAATCCCACCAGCTTTCTGGGCTACTGTGATCACCGGCAAGATTCAATAGATGGGGCATCATGGATGCTTCATGGGTGTTTCAATTACACCATGTCATTTGGGTATGTGCCAAGATAGTGGTACTGTACCCCCAAAACCAATGCTGACTGTATATACTGTACCCTATTTTGGCACATACCCATATGTCAAGTGTTTTGTCTTCCTGACTGGTAACCGGGTGCACATTTAGCAGGCAATTGGTTCTGAGACGCTATGAGCTATTACTAGTTACAAGTACAAAACTCTGCATGTGTTTCTGAGGTTTATTCTCTCTGAATCCAACGTGAACAATGATCAAAAGCAGTGATTGTTTCGTGATCATTAGGATGATCAGTGGATTTTGTATCTTGGCCAACGCATGAAGACTTTGATGATGTAATTATTTTATTCAGTCCCTATCCTTTCATGATCCTCCCTGCAGTCAATTGTGAACATGGTAGTTCACCAACGTGGACCCGCACCTTTCTGCACTAGCTGAGCTGTTGGTTGGTTCTGTTCTTCAGGGTTGTGCTAAGCTGCTGCATGTTTTGCTGGGTTCAACCCGTGACGTGGGCGACCCCTCACCATGTCTTTATCTCCGATAGACTGATCTTGCACAATGACAGTTGTCCATTTCATAGTTGATCAGACATGTATATGGCTATGGGTCAATATTACCCAACCAATAATGGGGGATAGCAACCAACCATTTTATAGGGAAAGCACAACGAAACTAAAGGGAAAACAATGGTGAATGACGGGGAACCAGGGGTACAGGGTTTTGACCCACAGCCGTATATGTATATGTATATATAATGGTTCTGACTACCCATCACAGAATATATGATGACTAGATGATGGTTTCTCACTAATTGTCCAAGTCATTGTTCTCAGGATATGTACTCGTCAAATAATACATCTAGAAATGGTGGATTCTCCCTTGATCCTGTCGATTTATCACTTTTTTGTCACACTTTGCGTTCAAGATGATTCCCGATTGCAATTACGTCTTGACCCAAGGGGTTAGATTTCCACACACGCTCAATCGCC
The DNA here is from genome assembly GCA_009767595.1 of Symbiodinium kawagutii. Taxonomy (NCBI): domain Eukaryota; class Dinophyceae; order Suessiales; family Symbiodiniaceae; genus Symbiodinium; species Symbiodinium kawagutii. The sequence continues at coordinate 61,090 of VSDK01020939.1, forward strand.
AGATGTCCTGGGCTATCCCTCCACAATCTTCCATATTGTTGATTGTACACTGGAACAACTAATCTTGTCCCCTTGGAAGGTTACACACCCAAGAAAGAAATGCTTGGTAGGGAACAAAGGAGGTACCAGAAACATTGCACGAGCGGAAGGAGTTATCATGTAAATCCTACACCAAAACATGTTTTGTGAAAAGTTATCATAGCAACCGGTTGTTCAGGGTCAAGGCGACGACTGGTATGTACCACAAGCGCCAGTTTGGTGTATGAACAAAATAAGCAGGCAAACAACACTGGATGGCCAGAAGAAGCTATTGCCAACAATGCAGGCTTAATACACAGTGATTCATTGTAGTTTCGCAACGATCTACTAAATCCGATCAACCACATCACAACAATGATTGAAATGGACATGATGGATCTTCCACTGAGTACAGCATGGCATGGGAGATCAGCCGACCGCCACCATGGTGGATCCATGCGCGCGTGGCCAGGTTTTTATGCGGCCTCGTTGCTCTCCGCGTGCGAACGCTGTTTCACCGAGGCGGGTGCTGGGTGGAGCACCGGCAGGGTGGGCGGGGGGGGCATTGTTGGACCTGGGGTTCTGGGAATGGAACCTGGCGGGTTGGATCAAGCAGATGAACAACCACTATACTGGTTGGTGGTTTGATTGACATTTTTTATTTTCCCTAGTTATTAAGAAATGGCTGGGTGACAAGCATATTTTTCGTAGGGGTTGAAATCACCAACCAGAACGTCCACGGGCGATAATCACCAACAACAATCGGGAAAACAGCCTGGTGATGGGGGAACCAGGGGGACGTCTCGGGTGAACTGACCCATCGCCACCTGTTGTTTTGTTTTCGGACCTGGATGGGAATGATTCCCCTGGTTATACTACAGGAATGTACCTCTGGGATTTTTTCCAGGGTGGGCACCTTTCGGATCTTATCCACGGATGTAGCGCAAAGATTTTCTGCTGGGTATAATGATACCGTTTCAGGGCAAAAAGATGCTGAGACAGTGATATCAGCTGTGTCTTCTTTGGGACTCTTCAGCAATCCCATCCAAATTGGGGGACCACCACTACCTCTAGCAATGATCCTGTCATGGTTGATCAACAGATTCCCCACAGACCTTAGATGTGTTCATGTCATGCCTGAAATTCTGCAGAAGATAAGAACCATCAGTAATAGGGACCCTATAACTAGGGTAACTATTAGTTGTGGTAGATATTAGTATGGTGCATATTCTGTTACGATAATTAAGTAGTCATAGTCATATCAGCTATCACTATGGTCCATATTGGTATTAGCAATACAATACTACTACAGACTATTAGTTATGGTATATATCAGTATGGTACATGCATGTACTATTGATCAACGAATTTACAATTGGGGGTCATGAGGCACCCAGCTACCACCCCCTGTGTGGTTGAGAACAAACCGAAGCGCTGAGAGAATTCCTCAGCCCTACCGAACGGATGTCGTGGGGCTGACGGTAACCCATTCAGCTATTTTCAGTAATGTTCAGTAGATGTTAAGTAATTTATTATATGCGTAGACATTCATATGAATCAGGATGTTTGCTCCAGACAAAACATCTCCATTTTTTGAGTATGCATACTTATGACCCATACCCATATCTACACAGTTGTAATGGTTGCGGAAAGGACGTGAACATATAACTTGCATCCCAGCCCAAAGTTTCCTAATTCTATCCCACTTAGAAATAGCCCAAGTCACTCAAACTCCTACAGTAAACCACTACTGGGCATGACCAATTTTGCCAGCACGTGGAAGTAACGATGATCAACAGATTGAACATTGCTATTCCGCTGTCCACCTTGCTGCTGCAGACGCGCAGTTGGGGTTAGAACTTTGATACCATCATAAATAGCACTGTCAGTTTGGGTGAACTAATCGCTATAACTATGTGGGTGGTACTGGATACTGCTCCTATGTGAGCATATCCTTACATTCTTAAACCATACAAAATTTGGTGCGCAATTAGTCCCAACAGATGTGATTGCATATATGTTGGGTCGACTTACCATGTAATAAGGATGTAGGAACACGTAGTTTTGGTTCACCATACTTGCACACATTTGTACATGTGAGTATGAAAAGGTATATGTTTGTAAACATTTTGCGCAACTATGTGCATCAAATATGTAGATATCTTCATGTACATATCACATATCTACTTATGGGTCTCTGATTTGAAAAATCGAAGCTCCAACCGCAAATGAGCAAGAGATTTGGACGTGACCTCAGACTTTCCTCAACACGTTGCGAGTACTATTTGAACTGATGCTATTTGATGGTTTCTGCAGCCATGTGGATCCATAAATCACGTAGGTCAAGGGGTCATATCTATGGTTTCCCAAGCCTTCGGCGAGCAAGTGTGATCAATTATCCCACCATGCATGAGGTGATAGCAGTCCCTACAAATGGCAAATGACTATTGTTTCTTCCTCGTGTAGAAATGAATGCATATGCAAATAATCTAGAACAATTCACTTCTAGACAACTTCACAGATCGACGGATCGACTACACACACACACATTTGTATACATGTGCCTCCTCCCAGCTGTTTGCCAATACGTTGAACCATCGATTCGCCATTCATCAACCCTGCTCTTTTCCGCAGCTTTCATTGACCATTACCCGCCAAGTAACGATCAACCAACACTCAACCTTGCTAGTAGGCATTGATGGATCCTTAAACAACCTTATGTTGTTGCTCAACAAATTGTCAACCATTCATCAGCCATTCACCAATCTTGCCATTGTCCGACAATAGCAGGTTCACATAGGTAAAGTAATTAGCCAACCTGTGTTGCCTGACCATTAACCAACCGTTGATCACATGACACAGGCATGGTTAGTTCATATTTCAATAGGCATGTTAGTTGATCTATTGACCTGTGTTAACTTTAGCTATTGACCATTCAACAGCTACCACTCAACAGGTATGAACTGATCACCCCCACAGGCATCGGAGCCTGGCGTTCTCATCGTTGCTCGGACATGTGGTGATCACCGGGATTTTGGTTGAAGGATTTTTTCAAAGCCGTGAACTCCAGTGGTTTCTTAGTGCTCAATGATGGTCAACCACTAAAAAACACTGGTTATACTAACCATTGTGAACCATGGTGGTTACAACCATTACCAACTATGGTGGTTATAACCAGGGAATAATGGTTAATGATGGTCAATGATGTTTAAGGCTTCTAGTGGGTAATCATGGTTAATGGTCATGAGTCATAATGCTTGATTAATCATGTTCGCTACTAGTTTGTTCACAGCCATGTGGTACCTATCAACCATCCAGTGGTAGCAATCATGATTGGGGAAACCACCAATTTTGCGGGTACCCTTTTGAATTGGGTTCCATCACAGCCTTTCATGTCGTTGCATTTGTTTAAGGCGACAGCTTGGGGTTTCTACCATTGCAATCAGCAGCATGGATTTGTCCATGGCCAATAGTACCCTTATTGCTGGTCGGTTTCTCGAATACTAGACTATTTGGGGATGGTTGGGTGCTACCACCACTTTTGGGCATACCCATGTGTGAAAAAATATGCCGCAACTCATATGCTTTGATCACTCTGTTAAGAGGGGATCAATTCGACAGTTGCAAGGCCACTCACTAAGAACCTGACAGAACCAATCCGGTTTGGGGGTGACTGGAAACTACCAAATCGTGGCTTCAAGGTGATCAGAAGTAAGAGGTGGGTCAGGCAGCAGGGGCCTTGTAAGATAGTGAGGTCCAGGGTTTAGAAACGTGTAGCATTGCTGATTGAAGCCTTTGCTCGTTATGCTTCATATCATTTGGGTCCCTCGTTATTTGTTTGCAAAGTATTGTCATTGGTTTGGAATTTGACCCAATCCGAAACATGCCCTGCTGAATGGTTGTTTTGATTTGTGGGGTTAGTCATGGAAGGAAAAGGGGAACATGAATGACTCATGAGTACGGCTGAACTGTTGCCTGACATTTACAGGTAACCACGGATTAATCATAGTGCTCCAGGTAGCGGTATTCATGAACTTTCCCTGTTGAAAAGTGTCTCAGGGGAATCACCCTTGTTGAATCACAAGCATCGCATGGTTGATTAATGGTTAATGGTTAATGGATCATGAATCAGCGTGGTTGGTCCTGCTATCCATAGTTCCTTGTCAAATGCTCATCTACTGGTTTGCTTTCCAAGAAAGAATAGGCCTTGATCCATTCGCAGCAAAAGCAAAGCCAAAACTGAAATTGCTACTCTTGGCGGACAAAATCATGCACAGCTTGGCGTGGGTTACTGCAAAGGCTACAAAAAAATGCAAGAGGTGTATGATTTCTTCCATTGGCAGCAAAGTTCTTAGTACCAAGGTAGTTCTCATGCTGATTAACCAAGTCCGTTGTTAATGATTTCTAGGGGGTGATGATATTAATATTCGGTATATTTTCAAACAATACAATTAGCCGCGCCATTGCTGTTAGTCAATATGGATGTCAGGAACAAGCACTGTTGAACATGATTTTGATTTTATGCATTTACATATACATACATACATACATACATTTTCTCGCTTGATGAATGTTGGCCAATAGCGGTTCATGGCTATATATCGTTGTATCCAACAATAATCATGTTTTCTTTTCAATCAATTGATTGGATAACATTGATTTAACAACCAGCCTATCATGAGCCACTGTTCTCAACCATTAGTCAGCCAGTTTTAAGAAGCACCGTTAGTAATCATAGTGAACAATACGTTTTAACCACTAATTAGAAAAAACACACATATTTCTACTAAACCGGCATCAGCCTTTGTTGTCAAACATATATCAATCTGTTTCTACCTAATCCTTGTTCCTTATTACCAACCTCTTACTAATCTGTTGTTTATTAAGCATTGTGGTTGACCACCATCGCCTGTTGTTCTCAATTTTGGTTGCATAACCCTCAGCAACCAACCTATCAGCCATTGATGTCAAGCTGTTCCTAAGCATCATAAGCTCATGACACAACCAAGGCCACGGCCGATCACATCTTTGACCACAGCTTGGTCAGAGATATGTGCAGTGCACCGTCCGGGCGCATGGTGAGTGGCAGTGCAACGCTTCAATCCAACAGCCATGGAGAAGCGCTGTTTGATATAGTGGTTTCTCAAGCCGCAGGGATCCCCAACAATGGCCGGTTTTTTATTATAAACAACTATACAATGCTGGATGATCTGCAGGTATCCATGTTTTGAGAAATCACCAAATGGTTGTAGAAATGGTTGTTTGTTGATATGGTTTGATTTTGTTGCAATCAGTAGCTCTTCAGATCTCTTCAGCCATATCATCAACAGCCATACACATGGTGAATATCAACAACCATACTGACAAGCATAGGTTGATACGGTTGATAGCATCAACGTTGGATGCTTCTAACAGGATTAGCGGTTTGTTGTTCATACACGTTATATGATATGGTTGTTGACAAAATAATATGGTCAATTTCAACAAACAGCAGTGGTTGTTCCAGTGGTTGTTTGTAGTTGAGCTGGCTTAGCCACGGTTGATAGAAAAAGGATAGTTGCTGATCAAAATCAAGCCTTGGTACATTGATACAGAAATTGCGAACATGGGAACATGCGACCTGGTTGTTCAGAGGGTCTCCCACACACTCCGTAAAATAAGAAAACATCTTGATCAAGCATGATAGTATTTGGTAAGCTTCCGCCTAGCTTTCCTGGAGATGCGGCAGTTGATGCACAACTTGTTTTGTTGATGGTGGTCATTATCAGGTTACTATTATCAGGTTGTGGTGGTTTATGAACTAAAGGTGGTGAATCATCAGGTGATGGATGGTCAGTGGTGATACTTGGATACAGGTCGGTTTCAGCCAACTGTCCGCAGTGAGCGAGCAACACTAGGGGACGCAATGTGTGTTTCCGGTTGAATCTTGGAAACTTATCGTTCCAACAACAGCCCAAGCCATGCATTTGTCCCCCAGGGTTGTTTGGTAGTGGATTTGTTGTTTGGAAGGAACGGGTCGACATGACAGCAACAAAACCACAACTGGCTGTTGGTGGGGAGGGAACGATTGGGAACCAGGAGTATCCAGTGCTGTCCCTTTAAGGGGGAGCCATGTGGAGTGTTTTGACCAAATGGTAGATAATCTGTGTGATGTGATGGTGATTTGATGCTCAACAAATCTATTGTTTGAGCTGAATTGTAGCTCAAGCAACCGACACAGAGCGACAAAAACCAACGAACAGAACAAAGTAGCTGAACAAGAGAAACAACAGCAATGACAGCAGCTGCAACAAGGCTCACATCTTGTGCAAAACCTCAAGGGGTGATTCCTTTTTGGACTGACCGGTTACAGCCATTTCCAGTGAATGGGGCATACCTAGGCATAAACCAGGAATTATATGTCTTGTTCATAGTATCAACCATCGTGGATCATTGATTGACCATTATCAACCATGAAATAACAACCCACAAATGATCTATTGATGTCTGATGATTCATTTCAATTGACAATTTATCACTGGCGATTACACTCATGATGTCAACGATGATTATATAAATCAATTACTGTAGTAATCAACCACCATTAGCCACTAATCAACCATTATTTTGCCATCAATACACTACCACTAGCCACTAATCAACCCATGAATTAACCATTATTGACCATCATTCACCGATCACCATACTCACCATCATTCACCAGCATTATTTCACCTTATGAACCATCATTACTTCACGGGTCATTCACCACCATCCGTCAATAAAATTATTCATGCTTCAGGCTGACGCCCAGCGTTACGGACGTGTGCGTCTTGGTGGATTTCTCCAGAGATCAATGGGTAGGCTCTGCTTGCTGAGCAACCGGTGTCACCAGGAGTTTGTTGTGACACGGTGCGGTCCCGGCAGAACTGGTAGCTGCATTGTATGATGGTCAACGGTAAATGTTTACCTAATGACCCAGAGGATTACAAATTAGAGAAGTACTGTTTTAGTGGGAAAGCAATTGACTCTTAGGGGATACCCCCTAGAAACCAACCAGGGGTTTATCAATCCAGTGTTGGAATTATAGCTTCTAGCTTGATCATGCAAGATTCGTATGGCTTTATGGTTATTATAGTCACGATATGATTTTGTGATTTTTGTTATAGTGACTAGATCTTGTTGTGATGACTAGATCTTATGATGAAGCTCAGTATCAATTATGTCAGCCCATGAGTATAACTGCCATGATGACGAACTGCGAACTGATCAGCTGTTGGTTTCGGTGACCTCTCGGGATCCAGCCTGGTTGAGAAGGTGGTCGCAGGCTGGTGGATGGGCAGGATGATCATAATGGTATAGCGAGGTATAGCGTATAGTGTAAGATGATATATGATGATATATGAGGATATAGTTGTATTGTATGATTATACTTATAATTCTCATGGTATCTATAGAACATATATAGATTTTAAAATGGTATGGTTTCCTATGAGTATCAAAGTATTGTATAGTGTGAGATTGACATCATGGTAGATCCTGATCATCCGTGATCCACTCATCTATTTACACTGGGTCAGCATATAGTGTGGTACCCCGCAGTTGGTAAGCCACCAGACTTCAACGGCATATTCTTCAAGGCTCAGGTTGTGTTCAAATCCTTGTCCCTCCGCTGACGAACAAAACACGCAGTTCAAATCTCCAGCGATTTCCGGGGGAGATGTTTGGGTGGTCCAAGCAAGCCCGTATGATGGTAAATCATGTTGAGTAACACTGGATCATGGCGTGTATTGAAATAGCAATGGTTAAGGATGATTGTTGCTTGATTTGTTTCATCTATGAAAACATAGTGGTTCATTTTGTTCGGAATGCTGGGTCGTGGTTGAGAACCACCATAGACAAATGTACCAACCATCATGAAACCCAGCATGTGGGGTGCTATTCTGGACGACAACTATCGAAACTGCTTGATGCTTTGTAATGATATGAGATGCCTTATCGCCAAATTTCGAAAGGTGTTACAAAAAAAGTCTATTGCTAGCTCACTATTTCGGAACGGTACTTGACCTCTGTGAACCCACCAGGAAGACTGTTATCAGTTCGATCCAACTACGATTGATCAATCACTTACAGTCACCATTCACAGTACTAAAAAAACATAAACCAACCATAACTTGATTCATATATTAGCCAAGATTAACCACTATGAACTCATATTAACCACCATTCTGAACCATTACGAAAGAACTGATGGTGCTTGTCATTCTGGATCTCCAATTAGATCACTTGGCAAAGGTCCCACGAATTATTTTGCCAGTAGGCATGCAGGTCATTTTACCAGTGGTTGATACTATTGATATGTGCTGTATGTATAGAACTATATATTGTGGTTATATGTGTTGATACATACGTTTGTTTATTAGAGGGGGAGCCCAAACAAAACCCCAGCCGTTCCACCCCAAACATCATTGGACTTGCCTGGCGGGTGGGAAAAACTGGCCTGTTTAGGTGCGGGATCGAAATTAACTGCTGCTGACTGGGATTTATGTGTAGATGTGATTCAAAGCCCATCTTTGAAATTCCCAATAGTTGATCATTGTGCTTCTGAACATAGTTTATGTGATTTATGTGGATATTTTTGTGATCAATTTTTGAATAGGAGTATTTTGGCTCAAGTAAGTAGTCCATCAACGCACCAATCCCGTCAAAGTAATGCTGTTGTATGTCCCGCCTGGCAATCTGTTATCAAGAAACTAGACAATCTTGTAGATCAAAGTGTACTGTATGGCAGGGTTGATACTTGAGAGTAGACGCTCTTATTTCACTGGGCGAATGGCTAATAGTTTACCCTGGTTATAGGTAATGACTACCCTGGGCCCTGGCAACCATAGTTTACCTTATAGTCAGCCATTATCCTGGTAAAGTTTGCCCTTTAAAACATAGTTTACCCTCTACTTTACCATCATTTACCCATCGGTACCCCTCAGCCAAGCAAGCGTTGGGCCACGGCAGGTCTACCTGCAACCACTGTGGGGGTGAAGTGCACCAAAGACATGCAGCGTGTCACCTGGAGAAGATGGCGGGTGGATGATTGATTCGTGGTGAACGCATGGGGAATCTTGAAACCACGGAAATTTCTATGCTTAACTATGGTTAATAGTAGTTAATTAATAGTACTAAATAGTGGTTGATAGTGGTTGATTGGCGGTGGCTAACAATGGTTTACTATGGTTGATCCATAGTGGTTAATAGTAGGGAACAATCAACAATAATGGTTTAACCACCACTATATGGGTGTTTCTGAAGCCATAGAGGACCCTCCAAATGCTTGGTTTATTACTTACAAATGATGAGTCCACTGGATGATTTGAGTGTACCCCCATTTTCCCCCATTTTGAGAAAGACCCAAATGGTGAACATATTCATGGTTGGACGGTAACGTTTCTGGTAAAGAAAACGAAATGGTTCATACCATTACATACTGTTATTCAGTCACTTCATTGTTAAGGGCTACTCAACTGGTCAATCTTTCATGGTTGATGGTTACTTAATGGTGAAGAATCAATGGTTACTGTAATGATGGTTGGTTCATGTTTGATTCATGGTTACACATTTGGAAGCTATGATAGCGCAAAGTTCTCCCAGATACTAGTTGGACAATCACTTTCCGCACTTGGGATACCCTTCTGGTAGGTTCCTTGTTACTTTCCAGTAAGGTCATATTTCATGGGTGACGGGTCATTGATAGTAAACAAGTGTTTACCAGTCAGTATTAAGTCAAGTCATGTCACTCATGCTAAACAATGAAGAATCATGAACGGCCAACTGCTTTTTAATGGCTAGTAATCAATAGTTAGTTCGAATCCAGGAAGCAATGTTTAGTACATGAACAACACTGGTTATTTCACGGTTGAAGCTAGAATATAAACCAGCAATAGTATAAGGGATGATAGTTGATAGTGTCCTAGTGACCAAGGATGCTCAAGCAGGCATCGCCACAGCGATTGAAACTGCGGTTTCAACCATTTGATCATTTGCATATGATCCTTCAACGATGAATCACGAACAGACGAAGACTTGTGTGTTGTTCCTTATGAATCATGGAGAAACCAGCTACACATCAATCAAGCAGAGTCACACAATGATGGCGGTTCGGACCCTGATTGGGGGATGACCATGGCTCATCACGAGTATCAATCATTGCGTTGGGTTGCCGTGCCCGCTGGTGTCAATGTCTTGCCAGGCTTGAGATATGTGTGAAAGCCTCATTGGTTGGTCGGGTGATGTGTGTTGGTTGGTTGATTTTGGTTCAAGTTGATGTTATCCCGTGGTTTTCGGTCGACTTCACCGCAGCTTCCTATCCCTTCTCTGAGGTCAGCGATTTGTCAAGGGCGCTCGGAAAACCCATGGTGGCAGGCGCGACAGCGCAATACCGCATTCAGTCACCCTCACATTTGCGGACATCAAGATGCTGGTTGCCAAACAAGGCTGGCAGAAATGATAAACTCAGATGAACATTTCCTGGGGCTCAGGATTTGCGTTCACATATTTCAAACAAACTTGAAGATTATCATTGTTGAAAGGTCTACCATCGCCTCTTGTGTCTTCAGGATGGCTTCGGAAATAGCAATCTAGAAAATGTCGACCGCGAAAGTGGGATGGTTTGAAAAACAAAAGCAATGCCGAATTTGATGGTTCCAATTCCAATGGCATGTACTCGGGGTTGATTCACCCCAAGGCAATTTACGTGCCAGTAGGGGTTGCAAACATCAACACTCGACTAGCTCGCAGGGATAGCATTGGCGCAATATCCAAATGTGATGGAAAGCTGTCACCCATTTTGCCATAGCTGTTGTGGTTTACCTCAGATGCATTGTGAATTCGCGAAGGTATCTCCCATTATTGTTGATTAGGTTCTGTGCTTGATGATCACGCCTATCGATATAAGTAATGAAGATTTACACACCATGTTCAACAGCATCAATATTTGTTATCAATCATTAGCGATCATCAGCCATCACTAGCTAATTTACTTTCCAATAACCCAAAACTATTATCCATCAGATATCATTAACAATTATTATCATGAAGCATCAACCATGATAATTCATCTTTGCGACAATTGTTGATCATCAATTATTCGCCATAATTAACCATTATTCACCATCATTAGCGATCATTAACTAACCATCATTGACCATCATCGACCATGGTTTACCATTCTGGTGGAGTTCGTGGATGAACCATGGCCACAACGGGTCACCGTTGTGTAGGTGGTTTGCGACAAGCACAGATGGGTGTAGAGGTGCGGATGTGCGGCGGAGCAGAGGGTGGCGGGGCTGAAGTCATAGGGGTAACCCCCAAAAATGGTGGGTTCGTTACCTATAAATGATGAACAATGGATGATTCCAGGGTACCCCCAAACTATCCCATATGAACCCTTTTATATTCATAAGCCACCATTTTTGAGGTCCCCTACTTTTAGAACCATAATATGGTGACCTTGATTGTTGAGGTTGAAACTCATGACATGGTCGTCCTAATCATGATCTGATGTAGCATGTCGACATAAATCAGGATGATAGTGATGCTGGTAGTTCTGAGTATGGTGACCTTGATGATGACGATGATGACGATGATGACGATGATGATGATGATGATGATGATGATGATGATGATGATGATGATGAATGGTGTTGAGTATGCTGCAGTATTCAAGTGACGATGTGTTCCTAAACGTGAGAACATGGTCCTGAAGAGGAGATCAATGAGACGAGATCAGTTGGGCACGGCGCACGGTGATCTCATTGTTTGATACGGATTCCAATAACCATGCAGATGGGTTCCTTGTTGATGGATTGCTACGAATTTGCTGCAACAGATTTTGGACATGGCTAGTCGAATTGGGAGGACAGTTGTCCAATGGTATACTGATTTAGGTCGACAACTACCTAAGCCAGCAAATCTAGGCATGGCACCACTCTGTGTGATACTTGTTGCCTGTATGCTACAAAACAGTTGCGGAAGAGGGTTTTAACATGGGTTTGATCAATTGTTTACCTGAACATTTTCCTTGTCTCTGTGGTTTCTTGCATGGGGAAATTCGGGACGATGAAAGTGGTTTCCAACCTTTGAAGTAGCATCATGTGGAAATATGTGGAAATCAGAATCTAGTAGTCCTTTGTGTGTACTGGTGTGGACTTGGGTAGATTGCCTGCAAACCATGAGCTGGTCAACTCTATTTTAATTGTATCTAGCCAGTTTAACTAGCACTCATATTTGATCACTAGAAGTAGCCTTTGCTTACCAAGAGATGAGGAACATCAGGAACATGAGAAACATATGTATTTCCCAGTTAAAGTTGTTCACCAAGAAAGATTCACCTTCTTTGAGTCTTGCTGAACAATGTTTGTACAATGACGAGCTGAACGACTGATACCAAGGTTTACAGTTTTCCTACCTACCATTTATTTTGTTCTGAAAACTTATGAGCTGAGCTACTGATCCCATTCGCCGCTGATTCCGCAGTTTAAGGGCCAAAAGTGCCAGAGACGGCTGAGTGTTTGTCCGTCTAAGCCGGACTGGACACCGGGAGCCGTCGTCGCCGTGGGCGTGCAATTTGCTAGAGGCACGTGGTCCTGCTGCAGGTGCTGTTGACTGCAGACCAACAATCAAACCGGGGATTTATCCCTTGACCATTCTGATGTTGACCCGGGATGAAGCTAAATTCCATTGGTTTATTATTTTGGGGGGTACCATTTCAATGGGGTTAGCGAACTTGGGGGATACTCCCTATGAATTAACCAGTGGTTCAGCCTTCATCGAGGAATGGCATTATTCAAGATGGTCACCGAGCATATCTTAAGACTCGCTGGGTTGATTGAGAGCTTGCAGTTGAGTGCTGAATGTTGGTTCATATCTATCATTGCACAGGCAACCAGTTCATGGTTAAAGTTGATGCTGGTTCTTCGTGGTTAATTTTTGCCGAAATTCAGGGTGAGAAATGCAAATTATATACATGTTTGAATCATGTTTGTTGATTCTTGTTTCGGGGCTTGCCAAATCTCATACGATACATGGACAGTACACTCATTAGGATGAACCTAGCATTGGTGCCAGACATCTCGGGAAAAACTGCAGGTAAAACGGGGTAAAGTTATTTGCAATGACTACATGCTATCGCAGGTGACTCATCATGATTATCAGGGGTCACTTTTGAAAGATTAGGGGTCACTCACCACGACATACCATGACTAGTTGCTCTGAGTGTACATCCTCATCAGTGTCAGGACCCTGAACTTTTTCATGCGATTTAAGGTCACTTTAGGACTCACCAGTTGGGCATTGTGAGTTTTGAGAGGTTATCAAATGTTATACTGTAGCTTGCACTGTCACTCATTTTCCATCCAAAGTGATGTAGCTGGGAAACCTGATGTCACATTTGGTCTCTTGCCAATGACACGTGTTTTATGAATGTTTGTCCATTTTTCCAGATTGCCACACCTCCGTGTTTTCTTGGTTGAAGATGGTATATCATCCGTGCAAATCGGGTGCTCGAAACCATCCCAAAATGATGATTCCCAGTTCAGGAAACCACGCATTTTGGGGTACCCCTCTTTTTGGACAGAAACGCCATGAAACGTCGATGTATAGTATATCTACGGGTGTGTGGTTTGGCTTCTCCGATCTTACCTCGGTTTCGATCGGTTTCTTGAAGATCACATTTCTCGGTTGATCAGTCATTCGCCATGGCAACATCCACAGAACACCAGCAAATCATCGTTTTCCTGCCTATGAAATGCCAGAATGATCATTCTTAGCCAGGGAAATTCATGGGAAAGCATTGAAGGTACCCTATGGTTTTGTGCACGGACAGACAGCACCTTCACCGCAGCTATCAGGGGCCCCGATGAAGGTGATGCGACTTGGCGCAAAGTGTTTTTCGCGAACAGCTGGTCCCCCTGGTGTGGGCTTTGCTGGTTGGAACTGCCTGGAAAAAAACATCATAAGAAACCTGCTGGGCTGGTTGGTCCCACTGAGCAGCTTTACTTTTCTTGAGATCTTGACAAAGTTTGGTCGCAAGAGGTTGATTGGCCCAGGCCTAGCCTGTTCGATGAACCCCCCTGACTGCAATAGGATCCTGCCACGTAGTGGGTGGACCCGTTCAGGAATCTAAAAGGCTGGATGAGAATCCTTGGCATTTCCAGATGGTTGACCTATTTGGGGCCCATTTCCTATCCAGCTATGCTTGGTTGCCGGCGAGTAACCTCCTTTAACATGAAACACCCAAACACCCAACTTGTGAAATCCTGATTTGTGACACTGCTCTCGTCCATTCCTGTCGCTTGTCCAGGGTTTACCATTATCACGGGAAGTTGCAATCCCACGGATCATAAAGGTGGCACACAGCTTAATTGTCCCCTAGCATGTCCAATACACTATTACCAATCAGACCAGCCTTTGAGTATGTATAATATATACTGTATATGTCATTGCCGGCTAAAACAACGACCCACTAAAAATGACAACCATCCAGATATTCACCATAGCTGGCACTGGTTTGCTTTCCTTGGGTGTTGATATGTTGGAGCAAATGAGGAACAATCCATAGATGTTTGGGTTGCCCACTACAGACTATCATGTTTGGATGGTTGGGAGGCACTAAAACCCCAACCTCCACCTGGATAATTCCGTCCGTTCAACGGTAAGGACAAGTTGGAACTTGCTCGACTCTGTGAGCTGGAGACTCTGATGGTGAAACAGGAATAGATCATTTACCTTGGAACAACTATAGTTGTTGGGTGGGGATAGAAGTCTGCAAGTCCAGTCATTACCTGTGAGAGATGTCCTACAATTGGATCCACCACCAAACTCCAGGCATGGCGTCGCGCCGAGGATAATAGTCCTGAGGATTTTGTTGATGGATGGCGCACTGGCCTCCACGGGAGCCTTTGAATGTCCATGTCTCAACAGCGCCTCGGCTGAGATTCTGCGGCAATGGTGGTGTCAGATTCGCAGCGAATCTATCATAGTTGGCACCATGTCCACCAGGAATGCCAGATATGGATTTTCCGCGCCACAGGTGATGCTTCTTTTACACAAAAAGTTACCGGTTCTAGCAACGACCCCATCCAAGAGTTTTGAAGCCTCCTGTAGTCTCCCAAGCACCAGGCATACCCCAGTTTTGGAAACCACAACTTCTCTTGGGCTATATTTGTTTTGACTAGACATGAACCAATGGATGAACTGACACTGCCAAAAATTACAAGAGTACCAAGTAGCTCCTATGACTAGCATCAAAACTCCGGATGGGTTTGTTCATGGCCATTGTGGTACCCAGCTGTTCAAAGCTAATATTAAATACTGGTAGGACAACCACTCACCAGTGTTTTGGGGTGGGCCAGTTTTGGACACACCCAGATGTGTTTGTTTGAGAAACACAAACTAACTCTATCACTGATTGTTGATGATGTTTAGCATTATGATCCCATGTAGTTTTTTCATGAGGCAAAGAAATCCATAAATGGCTGACCATCGGGCAACGATAATTGTTAACCATTGACATCACCCTAAAGCAAGTAATGAGCAATGCATATTGGTGCATTCATCATGGTCATCAATTAAGAACCATTGAACGATGAATAACCATTAGTACAATGAATCACCATTCCCGTTAATTAATCATCGTTCAAAATCCAAGGATATATACTATTTCAAGGATTTCTGATTATGAATCAAGATAAATCACGGGAATCAATCACCATATCTCCTCATATCAGTAACCATGAGTTAACAGTATTTATGTGAGATAAACTGATTTTGGTGAGTTCTATCTTCCAATGTTTTCCTCATGTTGAACCATTAGATTACCACTATCAACCATTTTTGAGTGATCACTATTTGAACATGTTCAATTGATTGTGGACGATCGTAAATTAATCATCACTTGGACATGATTGCCAACCATGATTGATTCCTAAAGACGCTTGACCAATATATAAACAATGATTTTTGATGGCTTATTGTCAATACTCATTGAACCACAACTGCTAACAATTAAATCAATCACCATAAACAATCTGTCAATCGCCCCAATCATGTCTTTCAATGCTTAACCTCACATAAATCATGGTTCACAATGGGATTAATGACGACATATCATTATGTCAGTAACCGTTGCTGACCATTATGTTCAATTTTTTGTGGTTCATCATCCTTTCGTCACATATAGTAATCACCAACCAATCAACTAATATCTCATCACTGCATATCAACACTGATAATCATGTCAATTGGCAGACAATAGTAAGAATTGTCATGAATGGTCAAGAATGGTCAACAATGGTCACTATTTATGGTCATTAACGATCAATGACCCTCATTTTCAAATGATTATGGTGAAAAACCACCCTAGATGACCATGATTAACCATTATATATGTATATATAAATATATATATATATATATATAATGTGTGATATTGAAATGACAATTGTGATTGCTGTAGTGGTTCAGCATCACTTAACCATCAATCAATCACCACTACTATAACCAAATGAGCAACCATTTTTTTTTTGCGCAATTCATTCCAAGTAAGGGGCTTGCGCTATTTTTTCTTCGCATCAATAGTCAGCTTGTGATATCACCATACACCATATATCAACCATATATCACCATATCACCATCTCAAAGTCGTCAATGGCATTGGTGATATCAAACATCACGGCTCACCAATGCCATGACTATCAATCATCATCGATCATCACCTAAAGCGATAAAATAATGGCGATATGTTTTAGCCTATAGCCTTCATTTGGTTCATTTACCATGCTTGATATCCACCCTATATGACTATAATTAACCATTATATGTTGGAATTTCCCCGGTAACGTTAAGGTATAAATCAAGAATCCTGGTCCAAACGGCTCAAAAGTGGGGTTTTTGGTGTGGCAAAAGTGTGGGCAAAAGTGCGGGCAAAATTTCGGTGACACGAAGGATGATGAAAATTGCGGCAAAAAGGCCGGCAAAAGTGTTGGCACAGAGCCGGGCAAAAGTTGAACCCATGTTGAGCCAGTCTAGTTGTAGGCTTTGTTGGGCTATGTTGAGCCATTTGGAGCCAGTAGCGGCGGCCGCGCCACCAGTTGTAGGCTTTGCGGTGCTATGTTGACTTATTTTGACCCAATTGTGGCAGCCATGTTGCGCCTAGCTTGGGCTGATTTGATTTCACAAGCCTGGAATTACGCGCGGGGCCCCTTTTGATCCAGTTGACGCACAAAATCAAAAAAGCAGCGCAAAGTTGGCCTCCGTACCACTTCCGTACCCCTTCCGTACCGCTTCCGTACCACTGCCGTTTCCCCCCCGTACCACTTCCGTACCACTTTCGGAACCGTACCACTTCCGTACCACCTCCGCACCACTTCCGTACCACTTCCGTACCACTTCCGTACCACTTCCGTACCACTTCCGTACCACTTCTTCCGTACCGCGTCCGTAACACTTTCGTACCCCTTCCGTACCACTTCCGTACCTCTTCCGTACCACTGCCGTACCACTGCCGCACCACTTCCGTACCACTTCTTCCGTACCGCGTCCGTAACACTTTCGTACCCCTTCCGTACCACTTCCGTACCTCTTCCGTACCACTGCCGTACCACTTCCGTACTACCTCCGCACCACTTCCGTACCATTTCCCTTCCACTTCCATACCAGTGCCTTGCATTTTTTTTCGGACGGTCTTGAACCTGGCGAGCTTACCGAACCTCTTGATGCATGTTGACCTCCGTTGTGCCAGCTTTCCAGCAGTCTTCAAATCCTGCGGGACCTTTTGCCACCCCCCGTGACGCACCTCCGCGCCAGCTTTCGGGTAGCCCTCAAATTTTGCCCAACGTTTTGCCACGCCCCGTGACGCACCTCCGTGCCACAGTTTTGGGGTGACCCTTAACGTTTCCACGGAGAATCCAAATTATATGTGCATCATATCACCATACATCAACCATATATCAACCATATCACCATAAGTATCATCACCATTTATCACTCAAGCATCGCTGCTCACCACTTCACGACGACTCACCATCTCCGCGCCACAGCGAGGCAGTAGCGCTCAGTACGCCGCCATCTCCGCCGCGGCGGTGGCGGAAGGCGGCGACGAAAATGTGGGGTTCAACCTATGACCATGACTAGTCGAGTTAACATGTTTAATGACCAACAGCGTTAAGTATATAATAGTTGGTATTATAGTATAGCTATTATAGTATAGCTATATATAAGTATATAAATAGTATAGCTATAATAGCTATAAGTAGTTCTCATATTATAGCTAACTATGGCTAATCATCTAGTATACTTAACATGAACAGTGATAGTTAGTGCACAGTAATGATTAGTTGGTCATCATGACTGCATGTCATTACAACTATGGTCGCTATGATAATAGTGCCTTGCAGCTACAAGGGGTTAACATGTTTAAATGACCAATATTTAGTTGTTAGTTCACAGTTTGAATGCTATTATGATAATGAACTACTACATTTTGAACCAATAATTCCCAAACATGTTTAATGATCAACTATAATACTATAAAAACTGAGACCCTTTTATCATGGGTGAAGCATAGCTTTATGACCAGTCACTGTTGGTTCAACCCACAACCAACGGTTGTCATGGATAAATGGCTATGGGTCAAGGCTTGAATCAACCATTTAGCACCAACAATAGTAGGGAAGATGATGGTTGATGATGGGGGAACCCGGGGTACACGGTTTTGACCCACAGCCAAATGTCAAAGGAGGGTGAGCAAGGGGGGTTACCCAAAAGTTGGGATAGCCAATGTCAACAGCTAATTCATAGGTTGAACCAGTCACTGTGAATCATGTAACTTTGTTACCTCACGTTTAATGCTTGGAATTAATGGTTTACAGTAGTTGAGCTGTATGGTTAGCAGTGCCTGTTTATAGGCTGCTTTGAAATGGTTAAGTGATGAGAAGTCATGCTTAATAGTTTTGATTATATAATGGTTGACTATGGATTCGCGATCCTTAGCATTTCTTACCTACATATAATGAGGCATATGCGATTTACAATGCTTGGTGACGGCTGATAGTAGTTGTTTGGCAGGGATAATAACCAACTAGTGATATCGGGCTTGGTTAAAGTGGTTCAGTGTGCCATAATGTCGGTCAACAGTGGTTAAGAAGGGGGCATCAGCAACATCCATAGTGGCTTTATAAACATTTTTAGTCAGATGATGCCCCATGTAAAATACCAACAAACATCCGCCCAAAGAATTGGGAAGTCTAATATCCAGAGAAGACTGTTCTCTATTTGTTCATTTGACTCACGGCCACATCACTGCAAAAATTGACTTTGGTTGGAGCCCTCAGACACAATGCTCGTGATGAGCAATCGAACAGTCTGCAAAGTTGACCTTGGCGAAATGGAGCCGTCAGACACAATGCTCATGATGAGCAATGAACCACTGTCAAAGTCGAGCAGACCCATTGGTTACTGAATCCTTGTAATCGAAATTGCCCATATCGTGATCAGCAACAGCATTTGGGTAACATCATATCCCCATTTGGATATCATCATGAAGTGAATATTCACTTGTGGAACCACTTACGCCATGGCACCTGGTCAGTTTCTCCGTACTGCAGTGCCGGGCTATAAACCTCGCGGGTTGATTCATGAACTTCTTGTGCATGGCTATGTGTTTTCACACACATTTTGATCGTCATTGTACTATTAAATGGTGGTGATGATACACCAACTAATATACTGGCTATTTAACTAATCACTGTAGATTCCTGATCATGTACCATCCATCTTTCTCATAGTCAGCAACGATGTTCATCAACCATTCTAACAGCTGTGACTGATCATGATCAACCATGAATGAGGCATTCTTCATGATTTGAACTATTCACAATCAGTCATATCCATTACTGGTCATGAATTATCAACTTTGAACCATCAATGAATCAATGAACCATGAAATATCCATGATCAACAGTCAATTAGACATGCCATGCGTGGACTAGTCGTTGCTTTCAATTCACCATGAACTATCAATCAATTAACCAGTATTGACCATATAGCATGAACTGTCCACCAGAAACCATCCACAAATCACAGCTTTCCATGGTTTCCTAGATCTTAAGCCTTCACCCATCTCACTCATCAAGCAAACCTTGGCATACCAGGCTTGCCGGCTGCTTACGGACTCGAAGGCTGCAAGGCCTATGATGCCGACGTAAGCTTTAGGCCGATCCACTGGGGGGGCCTGTTGTGGAACCCGTTGCGCTGCTGCAGTGTGAAACATGTGTAGATCTACCTTCGGGACTGGTGATCCTGCAGTAGATAGAACATAGAAAGGGCCCATCCGCAATAGGTAAAGGGTCTTTACATTGAATATGGGGGATATGATATCCACTCCAGGGCGGTTAGACATTATTTCATCACTCATGTTGTTTTCAAATATAACATGTAGATGCGTTTATACACACTATATATGTTGTATGTATTGTCATGTACAATGTATGTTTATAAGTATGTGTTTAGAGCTTGACCATATACCTAGGCATATGTTGATGCGTCGTTGTTTGTCGTGTGAACATTTCCTTAATGTAAACCCCTGACTGATTTCCATTTTGAACTGTGCTTGCCCGAATTTGACTTTCATTCAAGGTACCGTGAGCAAATTATCAGGATCCAGTCTCAAGTATTGATTGGAACAATGAGCAAGTAAAGTCTAGCATTGAGGGTCAGCATTGAGCAAGTACTCAGTAGCAAATACAGGCTAGTGAGCACCCAGTAGTATGTAGTACATGGCAAGTAGCAAGACAGTAGTAGATTGTTGCTAGAAGTGATTAGGGAATACAATGAAATACCGTACTGATGAATGGGACATGTTACATGTTTGCATGCCATGATTGTAAAACTGTGTGGCGAATCAAAAGTACAGGTAGCAAAACCCATGAATCAACAAGTAAATGGGGGTTTCTCGAAATAGGGGACCCCCAAATCATCCTTTTTATTAGTCATTTGTAGTGATAAACCAACCATTTTTTGAGTCCCCTATTTTAAGAAACCACCAAATTATAGTTAATCAGTCTACAGGGGAACACTATGAAATATCTACGAATCAAGCAGTCCATGCTCTCAATGCTCCTGGGTCGGTGGAGTTGTTGTTCGCACCAGGCAGTTTGATGCAATGAGACGCAGTTGTTTGTCCAAACATGAGGGCAGGGCACTCCTAGCAACCACAAATTGATCAGTTGAGTAAGGGGAGTCTCAGGCATCAAAGGACAGTTCCATGTGCAGGAAGTACATGAACGTAAGACTACTTGGTTATTTTAGACATGTTTAATATTTTCTGTATATGTGGGATCATTGGTTGATTGAATAGTTTTTTTGGAAAGGGGATGAAACCAACAATCAGATAATACATCCACAATGTTGTGAGACCTTGGGCTCACTGATTTTATAGATGGACTGATGGATAGACAAATATATGAAGAGAAGATACGTAGATCGACATATTATAACTAGATAGATGAACATAAGTTTAGATATTTAGGTTGACCAAGAAATACGTAGATGAAGAGACCTTTCATAAAGTCTCCAGATCAACAGATGTATCAATCAACAAATAACCAGGATACACTTGTTTCCCAGACCAAGCCATTCTTACACAGAGACAGGAAGTACTAAGCAACCGTTGTATACCACCGTATGATTGATCTTAGTCTAGGTGAACAGCTCAGAATCATCAACCCCTTTGGGCTTCAACCAGTAACCGCCTCTACCAGGCTTGCAGCTTGGTGGTTGTAGGGTCGAAGTGTGCGGGGGTTGTTGCTACTGCTGCTTGTACTGAGGCCCTCGATTTCACAGCACATGGGACATTATCAGAATTATTTGCGTCAAACTTATCGTTATGCGTCCATATGGTCAAGCAATCAGTTGCCACGGGGAATCGTCATCATCGGCATGTGTTGACCGCTTTGTTTTCCAGCATGGTAGTTTTGTGGAGATGGAGGTTGTGAGCAGTTGCTGGTGATGTTCCAAATAGGTTCATGTTTTGGGGGGAAATGGTTTGGACCAAGCACAGAGACCCACAAATTACAAAGTTGGGACCCCTCGAGCCTGTGAACTTGGGCTGGTTCAGTAGGGTACCAGCCATGGTAGATCTAACAATTTCCTAGTTGAGTGGCGCATCAAGGCGCATCTTAACCAACCTATCACTTGGCGCCCAGCTTGCTGACCTATCAGTAGATTCTATCCAGTGACCCTTGGGTGTACATGACCCATGGCAGCCATTTCGCACTGCGGGACGTAGTATAGTTTTGCCTTTCAGTCGCTGATGCTGCTGTCTGAGAGATGTCTCTTTACTGGAAATCCCTGGAATTGAAGGTCCCAACAAGTTTTCCATCAATCACTCCAGTGCTGTTGCTGTGGTTCTTGACTGTTGGTTCTTGTCTCGTAGTATGCACATCAACCATTGAAAGTTATACGCCACAAGCCTTCCCCGAGTTTCAAGCCTCAAATGCATCAGGTATGGGTGTTGTCGGGTGTTAAAGTGCCATCATTCTTCATCACCACTTTGGGTGTTCATCATTAACCCTCATTAACCATCATCCACTATCACAGTAAGCACTACAAACCGCCACATTGTTCAGTAGTCCATACGTAACCATTATAAATTAACCACCATATAACCATGTGCTGCTTTCTTTGCAATCGGGGTATCCCCAAATCATCTAGTATTAACCATCTGTAGTAATAGACTAACATTGACCGACCATTTGTTGGGGGTTTCCTATGACTGAGACATCACCATAGCTATCGACCATGGATCTTAACCATCGATTTTAAGCATGAACCATCTATAGCATAAAAGGCAACCATTCTTATGGTCAAACCATAGATATCAACCATTTTCATCACCTTTTCTCGCTGGCCAGGGCGGGTTGCGGCGGCGCAAGCCCTGCAGATTACTGCGAAAATCCCTGGTGCTACGTCGATCTGGACCTGTGTCCCAAGAGCTTTGCCTTGGGATGCGTGGGGCGATGGGGATGATCATTGAGGCTTGATGGTTTTATAAGGCTATGGGATGATTTCTTGGAGGTAAACCAACCATGGCTAACTAGCTGGTTAATGGTTAATCATAGGGGATGATAAGAAACAATAATGGGGGATATACCAGCTATATAGCTATGGGTCAAGCACCTGACCATTAATAATGGTGGATGACAACCAAGATAACTACAGGGAAAGCTGGCTTGATGTTTTTTATATGTTTTATATGTTCTCAGTGGTTCCTCAAGGCATTTTGGGGATCCCCAGTTATCATTTTGATATTAAGCTAGTAATAAACCCTTCATTTTGGGGGACCCCTATTTTGAGAAACACCCATATGATTTTCTTCGGTTATTTATGGCAAATGTGGTGGTTCATCAAAGGGGATAACCAACCATAAAAGCTAGTTGATGCTTAACTATGGAGGACAACAATGGCTATAGTGGGTATGAGAATCACAAATAATCGTTAATTAAACAACCTTCTATATACTAGTTTTTGGTTTGATTGACATGTTTATTTTCCCTCGTATTTGGATGGTTGATTGAGAGCTTGATACCAGCAACCAGATTGGATGGTTCACTGGTCAACGCAACTATTGTTTTGTACAGACCACCTGGAAGTGAATAGTCATCAGCACTGCCAATAGGTAAACCATTTGTGGAGCTTCGTGTATTTTCCACGGCCACGAAGCCAGTGACTGGTTATTAAGCACTTGCTCGGTGGCCTTCAGCGGCGTGGTGCAATGCTGAGAACTTCAGGCGCTAGATGGCGGCGTCAGATGTAAACTCAACGGTTAATGAAAGCCATCCAGCTGGAATAGCTGAGGTTACAACTGAAATGAGATAATATACCCAAATAGCGGTTTCAGGTGTAAGCTCAGTGAGTTAATCTAGTTGAGATTCGGAACGCACGTATTTAATTACGTCGTGATACTTAAATGACTGATGAAACCTATTTAAGCATATTGGTCCAACATTACAATAACTCCATGGGGTATCCTGAATATATGTATATTTATTTTCCATTTAGCCATGACAATTCATCAACATGGTTTTATGAACATGGAATTTACTAATGACTAATGATTATATCATAGCTATTACTCTTCAATAACCATGGATGTAATAATTGCTGATGAATGACAAGTAACCAGCAAAAGCTATAAGCAATGGACTATAATACATAGAACCAATATCTATTGCTGCTTCTTAGTCATTCATTGGCTGATTTTTTGATTACAAGCAATGCTATATGAATGACTAATACCCAGGGATAGCTAATATTATTACTTTTATCATAGCGAAATGACTATTCACCAGCAATAGGTCATAAAGAAAATAATCAATTATAGCTATTCTGGTTGTCATTTTCCATCAAAATACAAACAGTAAAGTTTGAAATATCCTCAGTTTCCTGGAGACTCTAGCATTAATACTCGTGAACAACACTCTCAACTGCAAAAAATAGCTCTAACTAAGAACGTACACTTGCAACACCATCAATCTCATCGGTAATGGCTATGGGTCAATAAATATTCCAATAATGAGGGGTAATCACCACCAATTTCATATAGGGAAAACAATGGTTAATAGTGGGGGAACCAGGGGTACAGGGTTTTGACCCACAACCTAATAACCGTACTCCTTCTCGCTCCTTTTCTGGCTGTCTGAAAAGCTCGGCTAAGTCGCGGAACATCCCAACTTCCTGAAGCGATCCAATCACTGAAAGTGCTCTCGAATTGCTTTGACTGAAGGCAATTGAGGCACGATTCGCAGCATCGTTTGTTCCATTTGTGTCCACAGCGTAACTGGAATCCTGACCGGCACACAGCGGGTCCAAAATGTCAGGATACAGGATGAAGAGCGTGCATGAAAAGTGGGTATTCGAAGTCCATGCGCAGCCCACATACCCTGGATGTAGGCTGACAACTGGCTTGATCTGCGAGGGAAATCAGCGGTACTGGTGGGTGCTTTGGTATGCCATCGATGGGTACGTCCATCATGTTCAACTCCACGGGATCCCGTTTGGTGTTCATACCAGAAATTCAACTGATACCACGAAATCAATTTGCATTCCCCCGTACCAAACTGTTGTAACCAGTCCAAAACTGTACGCAATGTGTCGCAATGAAAAGATCTTCGGATTGTGTGTACAGTCATGGCTGGCAGCTCAACGGGATTGACCTGTGGGGTCTTCATCGTTGGTGGCGTCGCTTTGCTCAACTCCTTCGGTTTGGGAGTCTGCACCGCCAACTTACCTATCTCGATGTACATGGTATGTGTTTTGCTCCTAATCTGTTGTTGTTCCTCCAACTGTTGAAGCAAGGTTTCCCAAACTCGTCTCAAGTCAGGGTAGTTACCATAGGCTTGTTCTGCTAATTTGTCAACAGTTGCATTGGCCTGAAAGGCCCACTGTTCAACTTCCGTCTGCGCAGTCAGAGGGTCTTGGTGGCTGACGACCTTCATCACTGTTAACCGCGGCTGCAGTTCAGTCACTTGCGCTGCCAGTTGTTGCCACAAATCAGCATTCTTCTGATTCGGTTTGATCCAGCAAGTACCTGCAAGAAGCTGTTGCAAACGTCGGTAAACAGTCTTATTATCTGTCCAAAGTGTGATTGGTCTGTGAGTGCGGTTGGCAAATTGCAATGCTCGTATTGCTGCAAAAATTTCTGCTCGTAATGCACTTTGAAACCTGGGAGAAGTAGATGAGGAAGGGGCCACGTGGTCATCTGTTCGACGTCTGCCAACACAATGGCCCAGGAGGCGAGTCGAGCCACCGGGCTGGTAGGTTGTTTACATGGAGTTCGTTGGGGAGGTTTGGTGGCCAAACGAAGTCAACAGTGGGATCGATCTTCATACATGCCTCTCGGAAAGGTTGGAGGGCAGAAGGGGCTGGCAACCAGCCATGGGCGGTGAACGAAGGTTCCAGTTGCAAGGCTTCTGCTATTTCTGACTCTGTGAAGGGTCGGCATTGGGCAAAGTGAGGGCAACTCCACTGTCTGTGCGTCTGACTGTCTGGGGCTCCGCAAAACCTACAGCGGTCACCATGGAGCTCATAGGCAGCAGCTCTGACATGTTTCAGGTGATCTGCCGCCCAGTAGGTACCATTCAAACATGAACAGTTGGAAGCTCTCAGTGGTGATTGGCACGCAGCCGGGCGCGTCTTCAACGGGCACCGCGGCTCGGTGCTCGGTCGCAACGACCGCGCCGCCAAGGAAAGAGGATCTCTGCATCGCTGCGGGTGGCCTTCCCGGGAGCTACACTTCCCCGCGCCTTGGAGCGCAGGTGGTCGATGAATGGTGTCATGAATGGTGTCTTGAATCAATGGGTGATGAATGGTGTCGTTAATCAATGGTTATCATCACTGTTATCACTCATGAATATTCATGAATGGTTAATCAATGATGACATGAATGGATAGTTCATGGGTGTCTAAGGGATAATCAATGGATAATTCACCATGATAGTTGATGAATGGTTAAGTCATGCTGAATTCATGTGTCACTGATGGATAATTAACGGGTAAGTATTGGGTATCAAATCGATGTTCAATCCATGTAGGCGTTTAATGGATATTTAATGGTTTTGGTCGAGTTAATGGTTACGTAGTGGTTGATAAGGGCAAAATGGTTGATAATGGTTATGTAGTCATTGTTTGTTGGTTAGTTCGTTGTTGATATTGCTGGTTTGTTCTATAATGGTGCTAATTGATGGTAAATTATGGTGGTCATGGTTGACAATAGTTAATACTTACGTGCCAGTCAATTAATCCTCCTTTCTTGGTGACAATAACAATGGTGAGATGATGAAGTGTTTAATTTTCTTAGTTACGTTCAAATGGCGGGTACTGCAACAGCTGTAACCCTGGTCAGTCATAGGGGAGCCAGTCATAGTAGGAAATGACCGGCTGCATTGGAGAGATAGGTCACGAGCAAAGATCTATGCGGAGGTGCTGACATCCCGACGGTCGGTATCTGAACTGGCCATTTGCCACCTCCCCTTGGGTGGTTATTGCTTGGAATCCGATACCCTATTGATAGATGATGTTTTTTTCATACATTACCCGTGGAAACATGCCATGCTGCGATGGAGGAGAATGGGCCATAGATGGGAATGTGTTGGTCAATGCCAACATATAATGTGCAAAGTGGATTAACATCCAAAGAGTTGCACTAGTGCGGTCATTTATGGGACATTAACGAAGGATAAAGGGTTCTTGTACCCATGGCTGCACGGGAAATACCAACCAAAAGAAAACACACAAATAAGAAACACTAATGGGAACACATCATCATGCTAGATTATGGGACGACTTTGCGTGACTTTATCTATCTCTATATATATATATATACATATATATGTGCGTGTGTGTGTGTGTGTGTGTGTAATCAGTCAAATGGTACCAGCACTGGGTATCACCTTTCATCACCTCTTG
>VSDK01020943.1:12547-27132 GCA_009767595.1 Symbiodinium kawagutii
GGTTCAGCAGCGGACCGTTCTGCGTTGTAATCGTTCCGCGCTGTCGCAGCATCCTGCGAAACGAGCAAGCGCAGCTCCTTGACGATGCATTCATCGAACAGGAAAAGTTTGCGCAGCTCCAACAGGTCGCCCAGACTGTTTAGTGGGGGAGAGATCCACTTAGTCGGTATCGTAAGTGTCATGATGCCGTGGTCCGTTGGATCTGCACGGAAAGGAGCAGCAATTTTATGGCACATTGATGAACACAATGTTGAGATGCCTAACATCCTAACACAATTTGGACACATCTGTTGAGATTCTGGTTTTTCAGGGTCACTGTTTGGCACATCCCACAGAAATGAGATGTGTCCAAATGATGATTTGCAGGTCCTTCTTTGGCGAGTGATGATACATTGGTACATAAAGACTGTTTTTGAATGGCTACCAAGTTTACAAAGAGGGTAGAAACCAATCCTTTACATGAATCTTTGATAGCATTAAACCAGCAGGATCTTCAACAGATGAAAGACAGGTCACTCAACCACCACCTGATAGGCCTCAGAATGACAGTCACATATTTCCTCACCATGGTCCTCGTGGTAACGATTATAACCATGGTTATACTGCAAGTTGTACTGGTGATGGCTGGAAACAAATCAGGTGTATAAGCATTTTCATCAATAGTTGCAGATGGTGATCTTAAATGTGATCAACCACAACCACAACCAATGTCATTTGTACTTATACTCATTGTAATCATCAATTCATGACCATTATGCTTGCGATCATAAATCTACTTATCATGGTTGCTCATGGCTGCATCATGGTGGTTGATCCGATCTTCGTGGCACCGGTGGCTACCCTCAGCGAAGGTACTTCTCAGGAAGATCGTGGCGGACTCAGCGATGAAGATATTTTAGGTCCTGCCAGTGTTCAAGTGTGTGGGGTAGATTTTCAAGTAGTTAATAGTGGTTAATAATGGTTAATGGTGGTTTGTAGGGGATTAGTGGTTAATACCATTCACTGTGGTTAATAGTGGTTTTGTAGGTGATTAGAATGATTGGGATGGTTTATATTATATAGGGGATAATCACCAACAATGGTTAAACATTTGCTACATGTGGTAGTTTCTTCAAATCGGGGTACCCCCAAGTCATGGGTGGTTCATAACAACTAATCCTTCATTAACTGGATGACAATTGGGGGTCCCATGCTTGAGAAACACCCGTATGTATAGCGCAGATAGATAGAAAGATAGATAGATAGATAGATAGATTGATCGATAGCTAGATAGATAGGTACACATTTTTTTATGCATAAACATTTATGTGCATAGAGGCATGCAAGTGCAATTAGGCTAAAGGGTCTAGCAACTGCAAGTTGTTTGGGTTACGGCAAACAGACAAATCAAGTTTTGTGAGTCCAATATGGTGACCTCACACAGCAATGAAGTACAAGAACAAGATCTCGCAAGATATCTCAAAAATCTATGTACTAATAGCTCAAGGTATCCTCATGGTGTCCCCAGATATCTCAAGATTGTCAAGCCAAGTAGTAGCGTTCAGCCTGAAGCCATTCCCAGTTGCTCATCATGCAATTGAACTCGAAGGAGAATCAATGAATTTCCATTGGCATGGTAGATTAGTAGGCCACTAGGCAAATGTTGAACATCAACACTCGCTCATTCCATGATTAAGGAACATGAAAATGGAGCGATAGCTCGGAAGTTCATTATTCATGGAATGAATGAGCCAGAGGAAGATATTCCAGGATGAACTCTCATGGTTTGGCAGTTAAGGTAGTATCAGCCCCACGACTACCTACGTCAACAAGCGTCAGTGGCATCATTGCGGATGGACACCACTCTTGTTTGTTCCAGAACCAGATTGACGGTTTTTGTTTCACCTGGGCAGATTTTGCTACAGATAGACACTGATTGATTACCCATCAATCATTCAAAAACAATGTTTGCCTATCATTGCGGGATTCCAAAGCCTAGATGCACCACTGAAGCAAGTCAACCACGGCTATATTGAACGAATTTGATTGTTGGTGTAGAACCTGCCTCTGGGTCTCCGGCCCTTTCGGTTCTTCTCATTTTCTTATCACCATTGTGGATTGTTATTGTTGTGGTTGTTATTATTGTTGTTGTGCTTGGTGTTGATGTTGTTGTGCTTGTTGATGTT
Source organism: Symbiodinium kawagutii (assembly GCA_009767595.1). NCBI lineage: Eukaryota > Dinophyceae > Suessiales > Symbiodiniaceae > Symbiodinium > Symbiodinium kawagutii. The sequence goes on from VSDK01020943.1 coordinate 14,713, forward strand.
GTTGAACAGCAGCAGCAGCAGCAGCGGCAGCAGCAGCCGGAGGAGCAGTAGTAGTTGTAGCAGTTGCAGCAGTTGTAGTAATTACAAATTGATTTTGTTGATTTTTCCGGGCAATTGCTTTGAACATCTTTGAACCATGGATGGAGGATTGATCCTGGAAATAATCCACGACATTGGACCAAATCCAACATCCAACATGACGTGAGACCTTGGAAATCCAACATCAACAGTGGCATCCCAACCCCAGAGATGCAGGGTCACCAGTTGCATGTTATCCCACCCTTGTTGTTTGGATAGGTCACCCAGCACCCCAGCTCTCAGGAAGGTGTTTCCCTTCTGGTATGCTTTTCTGGTCGGGGGCTCAATCTTTTTTGGAGCACAGATCACAGCACTCAGGGTCGAAGACCATGTGGAGTATACCTGCTGGGATTCTCATCATGAGAAATCAAGTTTGGCAAAGTAATCCGATAAATCCACCATTTGCAAAGGTTTAGTTTACACAGAACCATTTCTTTCTACGTCAGTGAAGTTCACCAGAGGGCATTCCCTCACAGCTTCTCTTTTTTTTTGTGAGAACTAGGATTGGTCCTATCCAGCCATGATTTCTCACAAATCTCATCCCTCTCAGCAGCAACCTTAACCAATCATTTTCGCCAGGGGGTAGCTCCAAACGACCAGACCTGAGGGAAGTAGTATGTCTCCCAACGGTGGCTCTTCCAAGCCCATTTGATAGGGAACCCCTTCTGTTTTCTACTGGCTTTCCTGACTTGGGAGCAAGCAGCCGGTGCTTCCCAGTGTCCGCTCGGAACACCCCCTGGGCTTGTTTGGCTCAATTGTTTAGGTGTTTTTTTCGACCCTACGTCAGCATATAGGTTTATATTTAGCACACAACCATGAACACAAACATCTGCTTTCACAGGAAACGACAGGCGCCGAACTGCCTGAAAATCTGTGGCTACACTCAGGAGAATCGGTGCAACATGGAGCAACGGTGCAACAAGCATCAAAAATCAGGTGATGATGCGACATTGATCGATATTGTATGATGTACCTCCAGCTATGGTTGGTTCAAACTTGAAGATGATGCAACCATGGCTCAAGGTCCCCAAGTAGCGAGACGTGGGGGAAGTTTTGTGAGGGGAGCCTGTTGCCATACCGATAGTGTTCTGTTCAGCATATTGTGATACCGACTGCATGCTTATTGGTCAGAGTGAACCATAGGCTTAATGCTTAACCATTCAGGTTTTTTAGATATCTAAGACACTGATTGGTACAGAATTCTTCAGGCAGTGCCTTGACAGGTCATTTTATTTGTTCAGACCGCTTGGTTAGGGTTCGATGGTCAACTGTTGGCCACCGATGCTCAGGGAGTAGCGCTCACATCTTCCTTAGTGGCTTCGGTTTGGTTCGCGCATTTGTTGCTTGGACGGCAGCCAGCGGGGAATCATCGGTTGCTGATACCTTCTGCAGGAAACTAACTACATTTTGGAGAATAGTACGATCATACTCAGTAGGAAACCTATGAAACTTTGTAGGTACCCCATGCACACACCGAAGTACTGATCCGATTTCGCTCCTTGCGATTTCGCGTGTGAGTGGAAGGATTTGGCAGGCCAAGCTGGAGGCCTAAACTACTTCGATCGAAGCATCGCTGTCGTGGTCATCCTCCATATTCTTGGATCCCATATGACCTGTAACAATTGAAACTGGATCAATGTGATAACCCAGGCAGTGAAAAATGCCATTGGGGGATTCATTTCCAGGAACATATACTGTATAGGTCGTAATCATTGTTGGTTGTAGTGAACAGTCGCTTGGTGCTTCCTAGTTAAGGGCCACTGTTCAGTGACTTTGATACTGGGCGGCTCGGTGAACATGCCGGGGTGGTGTTTGCCATCAGAAATGCCTGGTCGCTATGAGGGGATGAAGACATCAATCTATTTGAGGCCGCTACAACAGCCAGGGGCATCTTGAGGTGGAGCTAGGATCAGCCATTGTGCCGCAATAACAGGGGATCGTCATCCACCTGGTTAACAGGTTAGCAGCAATCACAATACCCGCGCTCATGACTCATAAGTACTATCTGAGTATCACCATCCATACAAGTATTTCTTGGGTACATGGGTTGCGCGTTGTAAAGATGTGTGTTTCATTCCTAGTCTTGCGGATTTGCCACGTACCATCACTTGCCTCTGCAATCTCCATCACCAATAAGGGCCCCATCTGCACGATCGACACCTTCCCCGCTCTTTGTCTCAGGAATTACATGAAAAACGAGATCGTGCCAGGGAGCCCTGGTGTTTCTTCGGTCCCACTGTTGCCGCGCTGCTTGCGTTCAGAATGGAAGCCACGGGTGGGGAGGCGACGCCCATCATTGAGATGTCCAAGTTGGTTGGTGATTTCAACATCTGTACGAATCAAATGGAAATGAACACCTGGTTGTGGCTGGTTGTGGCTGGTTATTGCTGTTGTTGCTGTTGTTGTTATTGGTGCTGGTGCTGCTGCTGCTGGTCTTGTTCTTGTTCTTGTTCTTGTTCTTGTTCTTCTTGTTGTTGTTGTTGTTGTTGTTGTTGTTGTTGTTGTTGTTGTTGTTGTTGTTGTTGTTGTTGTTGTTCACTTCGAGTATTATATCAACATCAACATTCGATTCTCACCATCCATATTGTGCAGAATTGACCATTTCCATGTCATCATCCTTCAGCAAATCATCTTCCAGATATGCCAGTTCAATCCAGTTCACCATTTCCAAGTCATGCCTCTTTGATGTTTAGTTTTAGGTGTTTCTCAAAATAAGGCTACCCCCAAAAAAATGGCTGGTTTATTAGTATAGAAATTGTAGATATATAGGATGATGAATGGGGGTACCCCTATTTGAAGAAACTACCATATCAAACTGTTAGACAGTAGCTAAATAGCAACATATTATTTAGAAACTAGCCTTATTTGAAGAAACTACCCCTACCATATCAACATACATAGTAGAACATCCACCATCTAGAATGGTTTTACCTATTCAATATAGTGCTTTTCAGCTTCCAGGTTAGTCTGCCAGAGGGTAAATCTCATACCCGTATTAACCATTTATAGCAATAAACCAACCATTTTTGGATTCCATGTTCTGAGAAACCACCATATCAACATACTTTCCAAATCTCATACTGTTCATCGTGGCAGCTCCAAAATGTGGTCAACTTGGAGCCGTCCGTTCAACACTGCACCTCGCCCAAGCGCTTCCAGGTCCGATACCCTGAAACGTTTGGCCACTGCCAGCAACGTCGTTGGAAGTCCCAGTGACCCGAACCATTGTGGTGATCACCATGCTCGACCATAGTAAGCTTTAGTTATAGACGTGTTGGAAATGTTGGAGCTAAGTAGTTGACGCTTGATGGTATACAGTTTCTTGATCGTGAAGTGGTAGTGATACTGCGAAGGTACCTTGAAGCAAAGGGAAGAAGGGCGATGTCGCTATGTCCACCATTAGCATCGGGTAGCCAATTTTCACCATGGTAATACCATGATCATTGACCATCATTCAGGATGATAGTAAAGTCATTGACAGATCCAGCTGTGTAGCTCCCTGTAGATGAAGGTACATCAGGAGAGATTGAGCTACCAAGGGAGCTGGTTCGATCATCTACTTGTACAATGAGGTAAATTGAGCTGGTTAAACCAAGAGTAGTTTAGTACCACGGATGATTTGTAATACTCAGTGATTCTCCAAGCCAATTCAGTGAAATATCCTGGGAGGGACCGGGTTTTAGCAAACATGCTAGGGCCACAATCAGCATGGTAGATCCTGAGCATAGAACACTTACCCGTTGATAGCCGATGAAGATCATCCGTCTCTGACCAGCCACAAATAGTGTGATTGCTATTGATGGGTGATTGATAGGTTATTGATAGGTGATTGATAGGTGAGTGCAACAAATCCGGCAGTTTGAAGACCAAATGATGAGGCATTGCACCAATTGCTGTATGATCATTGTGTTCGGTGGTTGCTATTGTATTGAAGAGTAATGTTGAACACCTAGCAGATGAGTTCGCATTATTTTGAATATCTATACTCACATGATTGTACAATCTCTAGAAACATCTCAAATATCAGCATTGTGTGTTTTCATATATATATATATATATGTATATATATATATGTTTGCATAGGCACATTCAGACTTCCGAATGCCACTCTTGGTATACTTGCTTGGTACATGCAAGGTGTCCTGTGTCCTGTATGACCAACACTTTCAGGTGCCATCAGAGATCGCTAGGTTCCTGGTGTCCTGATTGACCTCTCATCACCACAACTGTGTGAATCAGGGTGGCTTAGTTGGGCCCTGAACGGCTGATTCGCTGCTAGTGGTGAAGCCATCCCAGCCATGCTTGGCAAACCCAGGACCCTGCGGTGGACTCCAGCTACAGATACTTAGACGTTGGGAGTCGGGCCACCTGGGTCAGCCTGGGTCAGCCTGGCCCGAGGTTTAAGGGTGGCGCCATGAACCTGCTGTGGTTACATGACATGGTAGTAACATGGTAATGGTGATATGGTAATGATATTTGACATGCCAATGACATTGGAATTTTCGGGCTGATTGGAATCAGTCGGACTCTTCTGATGGCAAATCAATGTTCTTCTTGGTTAAAGCGGATGGTTTTTCTGGTGAAGGGTTGCTATGGTCCGCAGCTGCGCTCAGCTTTGCCGGTGGCAAAGCACCAGGTCGTTTAATGTCCACAAAATTGGTGCGGTATGCCGCGGTATTCTATTTGGGGAGCCATATCGAAACTTGATGAAACTCGTTTTCCGTTCATTGCTTCTTAGAAATCCTGACCAAACATTGCCACTGGCAGCGCTTCTGATCGTGTCCCTGGCCATGAGCTTGTCAAGAGTGTCTCACTGGATTGCTTGAGAGATCGACACTGGAACCACTTGTGTCCCTGCTAGTAGCCATCAATTGTGGGGGGGGGCTCCCATGGTTTCCTGCAGATCTTCCCATCCACCGTTTTCATGACGCCTTATGCATACAGCCAAGCCATGTTTGTTGGCTATGCTTGAAGGCGGTCCCTTGTTTTGTTCCCATCAATGAGGACCTACTGGTCCCGCTGATGGTTGGCTATCATCACTGGATGGTAATCTTTCTTTCAAAAATCCGCATACCAATGCTATGGCCATAGATGATATTGTTGTCCATAGCCATGCAGGTTTGTCCAGTTCAATGATGTACCCCTACAGCTGGCTGGTTTCCCTGTAGTGCTTATGATTTGATGGCCATTGCCACCATTTTTGTGACCAACCCATATGAGGAATTCTTCAAGTGGGACCCCAACATCATTCACTATCAATCATTTTTGATGGTAAAGCACCCATTTTTGATCATGAACCATCCATGTTTTGGGGTTCCCTAGAGCTGGTTGGTTTCCTGATAGCTGGTTTCGTTAATTCACCATTAAGAAACCGTTACTTAACCATTAACTAACCATGAATCAACCATGAATTAACCATGAATTAATTATAACCATGACTTAACCACCAAACCGAACCTATGCCTATAGCTGGTTAGCACCATGGCACCACCAGGGGTGGAGTTCTCCAACGGCACCAAGCTGGATGTGCAGAAATCCATAGGCGCAGCGCTGGGATTTGACAAGCAAGAATGGTTGGTGAATATGGCGGTTAAGACTGGTTAGTCAATGGTTGATTAGTGGTTGATTGATGGTTGATTGATGGTTGATTGATGGTTGATTGAAGGTTGATTAAGGGTTGATTGATGGTTGATTGATGGTTGATTGAAGGTTGATTAAGGGTTGATTGATGGTTGATCGATGGTTGATCGATGGTTAATTGGTGCGAAATTGATTAATAGCGGTTGATTAATGGTTAATACAGCACTTAGATTCAGTTAGTAATGGTTCATATGTGATGGTTGATAAATGGCTGATTAATGGTGAATTTTCTAGTTGGCAATCATTCATAGTAGTCAGTTGTTTTATCTTGATAGTTGATCATGATTAACTCTCAAATAACATAGAATGGATAGTTAACGGTTCAGATCTGGTTAGTACCTGTTAATCAATACTTATCAGCAGTCAATCATAGTCATTGACAACAGATACTTGATCGAAAAATAATGGTAGCGCTTAATACTGGCTATATTTTTGGTTCAAAAGCGTTAGTGGTCAGTGATGGTTGAAAAAGAACATAAACCAGCACAACCACTATGAACAGCAACTTCCATACCCGCGATCTACAACCGTTACAATACCAACAGCAACAGCAACACCTACAAGCATGATATACATCGGCCAACATATGTTGTGCGGAAATGCTGATTCTTGTAAATTGTTGCAGTACTTGAGAGTGACATGGACATGCCCCATGCATTGTTGCGCTTGCGCATGGCCCCTGGATATTTGTGCGATTGATCATCCTTTGGTGCTTCGCGAACGGCACTGTGTGTTGAAGCTTGGAATCAAGGCACACGCGCCCGAGTTACCCCAGGAAACATTCTGTTTGGGCAAGTTCAATCATCATTGACCGTCCTAGCAGTGAATCAGCATCAACCTTCGTAACAGTTAACCATCCTCAACCTTATATAGTAGTTGATTAATCATCAACAATCACTCTTATCCTTCATCAGCCATTTCTAGTGGTTAGTCCTTTAGATATGAATATAACCACTACGAACAAAAACTAGCAATCAATCATGAATCATCATAAACTCTGCAATTAGTCACCAATAACCTTAAATATCCATGATTATCAACCCAAGTGATTGTAAAGCGATTATCCACAATTTATGATCCAAATGATCCACCAATCCCTCTCAATCAACGACCACCAATCACCATGAACCAATAACTCACCATCAACCAACGAACATCAATCAACTAACAAACCTCAATCATTATCAAACAATGTTCAACCAACAAACATCAATCACTGTATGAACCATTAACCCTACACTACCTACCCTAACCCTACCCTAACCCTACCCTAACCCTACCCTACTAACACCTCCTGTCATGAGTCATCAATCATCTCACCGCCCCCGTCGTGAGGTTTCAAGAACCGGGAAGTGTACTGCGTGGCACCCATCGTCAACCCGAACGCCTCGAAGGCAGCGGCTTTGAGCCACGGAGGTTTGTGGGAGAGGCAGAAGGAGATGCATAGGAATTCGGTGGTTAGTAGCAATAATAGGGAAGCCATGGTTAACAATGGTTAATAATACAGGATAATAAGCAACAATAACATGGGTAAACAACTGATATGATGGTTTGTAATGGTTAGTAATGGTTCATCATAGGGATAATCAGCAACAATAGCAGTGAAACAAGTACTAGTTGGTGGTTTCGAATATGGTGGTTAGTAACCTTGGTGGTTAGACGTGCTTTGTGATAAAGGATGATCAAGCTGGCTACGGATGGTTGACGATGCTTGATGCTGTTAACCTTGGGCACTGGTTGATTGATACTGAATGATGGTGAAGCTGGTGATAGGTGATCAGCGGGCGGCTAAGAAGCTGGCTGATGGTTTGTGTTTTTCCGATGTTTCAAGATGGTTTCTGTTATCAATGTTGGTTTGTGTGTGGTAATGGTAGCTGCTTGTGAAACCACAATAAGGTTACCAGATGCTGGATATGACCACCGTAAGGATATTAATCACCAGAACCACCGGATTCACCACCCTACTAACCCCCCTACCAACGGTCATTGATCAAAGTGGTTAACAACCAGAGGTCAGCACATGGTCATCACAGCACGTTTTCACACCGGCTGTTGCGCTGTCGTCAGGCACCAGCGTCTTACGACTACTGGGCCGTTGGATTGAACTGCTGGCGCGGAGGGGGCATCGGGTGATGGCTAATCGTTAATACTGGTTCGCATATTGGTCAATTGTGGTTGATGATCGTTAGTAATGGTGACAGTAGTTGGCTAATGATGGCTGACAATGTTTGAAATATTGGTTGATATATTGGTCGATAAGGGTTGATAATGATTTGATCATTGTGCATTGGGTGGGTTGAGAACCTGAGATATGCTGTGCCCCACCCCCATGAAATGACACATTGCTTCACGCACCCGTTGTTGTTGGCCAAGCATGGTAAACAGAGAAAGTTCATGCAGTTTTGCGAGACCCAGCTTGGTCGATTACCAGCAGGTCCGTGAAAATGGAGCCCTTCCTATGAATTTCGGACCTCCCCAAGGCCATAAACTCTTGGTAAACATCACGGTTTCATGATGCCATCAGCCATCAGCCATCAACTGGATAGCCGGATTGCATTGTTGGTCGCCAGAGCTTGGGAAACAACCAGTGAGCGGTACACCATTCCTGTGGATTATTGAATGGTTTTTGTTGGTGATCAACACCTATTATATTTTTGAATGGGTAATGGGGTAAGCATGGTTGATTCCTCCTTTTACTACGTATTGTTGGCAATCCCATTGCAATCACCGAACTCATTGGTTATTATGATTTTTGCTCATTTTTCATTATCTTTGACCATTGTGATGATCAAGCGATATTGCACAACCATGGTCAACAGTAGCCGCTTACCACTATCAAACATCAATGCCATCATTGACCATTGATTGATCATGATGACAATCATTCAATCATTATTTAGCCATCCGTTAAACATCAACGAACCATCAATAAACCATCCATGACTATATTTGGTCGTCATTTGAAAAACTATTTGGATCATTTGAAGCAAGCACCGTAACGGGGAGTTTCATCACTCACCTTTGGGCGGCATTGTCACAACGATACAGGTGTCATTGATGATATCAACAAGGCTGGTGCATCTATATGGCATGGTAACATACGAGATCCATGGACATGAGTGCCAAGAATTGTGACAGTGACATATGGTGGTTTCTCAAAATAGGGGTACCTCCACTATCATTTAATCTGAACCATCTATAGTAAGAAACTATCCATTTTGGAGGCCCCCTATTCTAGCAGACCGCAGTACAAATTATGAATAATGATCAAACTTTTTTGTCAATGTCAATGTCACAATGGATGAAAATGGCATTTATAATGTTTCCATTGGTAATTACATTAAATTTCACGAACTCTGTATCATTGTATCATTGTAACGACCCAAATGACAAGACCCAAGTAATTATACCCAATAAGATGCTGGTCCATAGTACGGATCCACACCCAAGACACGAGTACCGGGCTCCCACAACATCCAAGAAGGATAAACGCAAACAATTCTGACACTATACTTATGCACGATTCATGCCCATGCATGACAATGATATTGTAGACTTTTTGGAACAATTTGCCTGAAATAGTTTGTGAATGTTTGTCATTTATGCCAAATAGGTGTGGTTTATTAGTTGGTACGGATCTAACATTGCTGAGAGTCGAGGTTCTACCGACTGTTTTTGGTTACCCGTTGAATTGGGAACCATTGACAGAACCGATCCAGAAGAGTGGCCACGAGTGGCTTTGGCATTTGTGTACACGGATACTTTGATATTCGTCCGCCCGGATACATATGAAAAATGCACCATATGTCACTGTTGCAATGTTTGGTACTGATGTTCATGATCCTCTATATATGGTACTACATGCACCAGCCTTTTTGAGTACCACCCAGCCACCTTTGTTGCATCCAACCCGGACTTGATGATCGCTTCCCTTTGTGCCTCCTGGCGCAGTGACGAAAATGGCTTTCGATGCGGCGAGTACCAGAAGCCCAATGCGTCACTTGGATGCAGACCAGAGCAGTAGCCCTGGGGCCCCATCGTCAACATGGTGTCTAGCAGCAGAAACCACTGGCTAGTGGTTTTCTCAACAGGGGACCCCCCAAAATGGATCAAAATGTTATAGATCTTGAATTAATTTAATGGTTGATGATTTGGGGGTACCCCGATACCTCCAATTTTTTCATGATGAACCAGGATGCAAGCCGAGACAGGAAATGGATTTGGCCGCTTAAATGATTCGCATTCCCTGGTATCCGTGGTTTTCCCATCACGAAGAATCATTTCTTGGTGCTGTCGGGGTACCACCATTTCTAGGTATGAGCCTGTATCCAGTGGAAACTTGGTCAAACCTTTACTTTACCTTTTCTCCTTATGTTGGCCTACTGGTTGGCCAGTTGGCGGAACATGACTCAGACAATTTCCTCCTGTATCAGTCGGGACTGCTGAATATGGCCATGGGTCAATATTAACCAACCAATAATAGGGGGTTTTAACCAACAATCAAAGGGAAAACATGACAGGGGAACCAGGGGTACAGGGTTTTGACCCACTGCCATATATTCAAGCAAGTGGTCAATGCCGCAGACTTGGAAAGCGCAGTGACTGTGGTCTCATCCTTGCTGGCCATCTCAACACATGGTTCTACCAAGTGCGGTCGTCACGCCTCGACTTTTTGTAATGCGAATTCTTTTATTCTCGCAGTGTTTGTTGATTCAATCCAAGACTGAACAGTAAAACCTCTATCCAAAACTGAATATCTTCCAGTGTTTGATGGTTTTACTGATGGTCTCTTTTGTTGGTTCAATCCTAAGTGAACAATATCAACCATTAGTAAAACCATTGAGAAACCATTAGTAAACCATTGAGAAACCATTAGCAAACCATCCATCAACTCATGCTTGCCGTTGCTTCGCTTATCGGTTTTTGCGTGCTTTCCAACACGCTGCCGACCTGGCGTCACTGGGACAAACGCATGTTGAAGTGCTTGAAACACGAAACCGCTACCAACCAGTGTTGATCATTGGGGTGCAACAATGATGGTTGGTTCAACAGTTCAACCTATATGTTGATCTACTAAGCATATTTGGGTAGCGATTAGTCATTTGATCCATCTGTATATATATATATATATATATATTTGATAATTACAGCAATAGTTTTGATCAAACGTTTCTAGTGAGCATCATCAGCCATGACTAACCATCAGGACCAGTATCAACCTTTTTTGTGTGATGCATCCTAACCGTAATAATCCTTTATGAGTCATGATCAAGCATTACTGTGAACCATTATTGACCAGTATGAATCAGCATTAAGCATGACTTCACCAGTCTTTGTCATCACTGTCATTGACCATCCTTTACCGATACCATTATTTACCGTTATGAATCCGTGATTTCCCGTTATCAACCAGTTCTGCCATGAATATCATCCATCATTTACCACTATTTGCCATCATCATTAGCCTTTTATGAACTGTCACCCATCATTGAACATCATCGTTAATGCCAACCTGGATGACCCATAAGGGGTGTGCCCCAAGTTCGCTTTGGTTTCACATTGAAATGGTACCCCCTCATAATGAATAAACTTTTGGAACGAGTCATTATTCTTGATTTTTGTTCCATCATCATTGCAATAGTTATGACCCCTATTGAATGGAATAAACCATTAATTAATGTAGTCATTACTGACCACTATAATGGTCCTTATCAACCACTCTTATAAACTATAAACCTATCGAATTTATATATCACCGCGGGGTTACCATTACCAACACAGCAGGGATGAACTCCACCCAGGCGCAGCGGCGTGCGACTTCTCAACGAGGTGTGAAGCCGGGTCGGTCAGGTGACTCCCCGTTGTTGGCATTGGTGGATTCCAACGAGACGGAAAGATGAGAAAAACTGCTTGGTGGTATAAAACTGCTTGGTGGGGTAACGACAACAAGAAAAATGCATGACTATGTGGTGGTTTCTGGAAGTGTTGAAGTGGGGAAGCTCAAAGTTATGAATTGTTTGCTACTATACATGGTCAACATTTGATGATTTGGGGGTACCCCTGTGTTGAGTAACCACCATGTCAATGTGATGATACTTGTCAGAATTTTCATAGCTCAGTTCCCCTGGAGATCTAAGTTGATGATGGTCTCGTTGGAAGCCATCCAGGATTGCAACGTAAACGGTTGTCATTTGTGGCAGTGAACTACCAAGCCATCCGGGTTTCAATACCAGACTTGGGCAAAAACAATGTTTAAACATAATACCATCCACTTGGCCATCCACACAAATAGATTGCGTATGCGACCATCGAGTATTTGCGGACCACCAGAGGCGAAATGGCGAAATGACTGTACTGGCACTGAAACTAACCCCTCAGGAAATCATTGCTATAAACCGTATAAACCGCGTGGTCAACCAGCACTCCTAGGAAGCCAAGAATCTGCACCCACTTGCCCTGCTTGCCACCAGTGACATGTGGCCGTAACGTGCCATTGGTAGGAAAACTCCTGGGACCGAGAGAATCTTTAGTTTTCCAGTCACGGCAATTTCTCAATTTGGTGATGGTGTGCGTCAGGACCAAAGACAGTTCTACACCCTGGCAGTGAACGAAGCTGAGGTGCTTACCAGGGATGAGACGGTAGGAGAAGCAGCGGTTGGACGCAATCAGACTGTCGCTGTCTCTGTTGTCGTTGTCATTCCT
>VSDK01020943.1:27269-85438 GCA_009767595.1 Symbiodinium kawagutii
TTGTTGTTGTTGTTGTTGTTGTTATTGTTGTTGTTGTTGTTGTTGTTGTTGTTGATGCTGATGGTGTTATTCTCTCTATGCAGTATTGTTGCAAGTGGCTTGCCTGTCACAGATGATGCTTGATGTTTCATGCCTAGGGACTGGGAATTCACTCAGTCGTTCCATCAGATTGGACCAATGCGATCATAGTGGTTCAGAGATGAGTTTGTTTCGAAAGCGCATAACCATCCATCAACCTTTAACCATCCTTCCCATTCCTCAACCATCCTTCCCATTCCTTGACCATCCTTCCCATTCCTTAACCATCCTTCCCATTCCTTAACCATCCTTCCCATTCCTGAAACATCCTTATCATGCCTGAAACATCCTCACCACTCCTTTCCATTCTTTAACCATCCTTCCCATTCCTTAACCATCCTTCCCATTCCTGAAACATCCTTATCATGCCTGAAACATCCTCACCACTCCTTTCCATTCTTTAACCATCCTTCCCATTCCTTAACCATCCTTCCCATTCCTGAAACATCCTTATCATGCCTGAAATATCCTCACCATTCCTTTCCATTCTTTAACCATCCTTACCATTCCTTAACCATCCTTACCATTCGTTTACCATCCTTACCGTTCCCTAACCATCATCAACCCCATTTTGCGCAATCTCGTCTAGGCAACCTTTGGTCTCAAGACCTCTTTGCCGCTCTTCTTCTTCTGGGTGGAGGACATCTGATGACAAGCAGCACCAGCGATGGGTCTGAAGCAACAGGGAACCCCAAATTTATGGTTGGTTTATGAATGATTAACAGTGGCTATTAACAAGGGGATAACAAGCCAATAGTAGGGGATATACCAACTATAGTGGTTGGTTCATTACTATCAATGGTTGGCTGAGTATAAAGGATGATTTGGGGGTGCCTGTACTTAGAGATACACACGTATCTATGCGTCCAGATATATGTAGTCTAAGTACCCATATATGACATTATAATACGAGTTTCATGATTTTCATACTCGACATGAATAGAACAGTTTTTTATTCATATCACAACTTGTCTACACAAGTACTGTACATGAATAACCAAGCAAAATTACTCAATGAACAGTTCAGACGTCTTGAGATTCTTGCAACTTGCAGAAAATCTGCATGGGGGAACACCCATGTACCGACACCTTTGTATGGATAGATGATGGTAGTGAGCTTCGTTGTAGGCAATTGGGATGACTGCGCATGCGCGAACTGCATTGAGAAGCAGAAAACAGAAGAATACTGGTAGGGTTTTTTTACATTTTTGACATGTTTCGGGAACAACTTTTGACGTGACAACTTGGGATGTCCAAGGAATGGAATACAGAGCAGAATCGCAGCTGCATAGGAAGAATTGACATTTCACCTTCGGTCCACCTAGTTCAGAAATCAACAAAAAGATTGAACAACTGCAGCATCGAACGGGGGCGCAACAAGCACGAAGAACAACAACTGCATGATGCTTCGCTTCGCTCTTTGCGCCCGAAAAAGCATCCAACAACTGCTTGCTATCCATTGTTGGCTCTTACATGGCTGTAAATTTAAACAGGGATCAAAATCGGTAAAATACAAGCATTGCTTATTTTTGCCAAATCAACCATCTATGTTTTAATACCACCCCAGTTTTGTTATTCAATTATCCACATGGATGTTATTGATGCTATTCATCCAGGGATAGTGGCATGTTATTGATGTTGTCTGGCTGGTGGTTTTAAAACATTTTTTATTTTCACTAGTATAATCATTAACAAATGGTTGTTTGACTAATATTTTTCATAGGGGTGGTTCAACCACCAACAAGTTGTTGTTCCCCCACCATTTACCATTGATTTCCCTATTACTGTTGGTGGAAATCCCCCATAAAGGTTGGTTGATTAATATTGACCCATAGCCATGTTGTTCATCCATAACGATGTTTCATTTTAGACCTGGCATGGTTGATGGTTGATGGCTAGGATGCCACTGCGCTACAGCGGTCTTGGGAGGTGCGGAATGCTGGGGTTGGGACACGGGGTGTGGTTTATGCTGGTTGGTGGTTTCAATTTTTCGATTTTGATTTTTGGTGTTTTTTTAATCAAAATCCTATCAAAATCAAAATTGGTGATTTCAAACTGGGGGAGCGCTGGTGAGTTGCCGTGGTGGTTTCAAACATTTTGGATTTTCCTCAGTAGTAACAAATGATTGGTTGGTTGACCCATTTTTTTCATGGGGGTTGAAACCGCCAACCCAGTATGTGTTGCGTGGGTGATTAATCTTTGACAAAATGGTTGGTGAATGGTGGTTGGGTGTTTCTAAGCGTTGGTTTCACCCCAAAGTGATGGATCCCTTCTGATTTGAAATGGATGCATCCAAGATTCCCGAAGTTATGGATGCTACTGAAAGTGATTATGACTGGGGGTACGAGAAAGCAGCTCAAAATGGGCTGAACAATGGCATACAGCGGCATACATGATATTTGGTTTTTATCATGGATATCAACGCTGATGAGAAATTCCTATCACCCAATCTGTCAGCTGAAGGCTGCGCAACGCCCCAATTTTGCCAAAATGTGGCGCGAGTGTGTCATGGAACTTTTGGTGCAGATTGTACCCACTCATATGATGTACACATGTTTCTTGACCGGTGAGCACCATCCCCCAAATAACATTTTTAGGCCTAGGAAAGTTTGCGAACAGACCTTTCTTGCTATGTTACTCATGGATCGGGCGTAGCAGCCGGGCCCTGATAAGAATTCAGGCTACTTTTCAGCATCCACTGATGCCCTCAAGCTCCGTGAAACGTTGTTTTTGATGGGCTCTTACTAGTGAATAGTTGCAAGCCGGTGCTCTTTCGAGAGGTTCAAGACAATATTGTAGGCGGTTGTGATTATCATTGTATGATGATTGTGAGCAATGTTGACTCAGCATCAATGGACACCCGCCCTTTTTACCCGGTCCAATTTCTGATGGCTCAAAGCTCAGCCCTCTTGGATTGCTAGTTGTACCAATTTGTACCACATGAAAATCATTGCCTTCATGGGACAATTGAATCATTAAATCATTGCATTGCTAGTTGTTCGTGGATTGCTAGTTATACCAATTAAAAATCATTAAATCCAAGAAACTAATCATTAATTGCTAGTTATACCAATAAATAGCTAGTTATTTTCGGACAAACTGCTTGCCATCATGGGCAGCGCCCATGTTTTGCAGAGGCCAAGACCTTGGAGTACTGGCTGTTGGCCTCTGTGACCTTTAGCGCCGTCCTCTTTGCTGCGATGGTCACGCGGCAGCGCAGCAGCGCAGCGTGACGTGTGGCGGTTGCCGATTTGAGTTGTTGGCCGGTCTTTTTCTAGTTGGTGGTTTTGGACCAGTGTGTAGGCGAATGCTTGCCTGCGCATGACCAGTCCGTGAGAATAGTTGGCGGTTTTGGACATGTTGTGATTTTCCCTAGTATTGACAAGGCTGTCGAAACCACCACCCATCAAGCAGTTTTTCATTGCATAGCAATTGGCTCGACTTTGCCACAAGACTGGCATACCATGAAATCTCAGGGATCTCGGTTTTCCACCAAGAGTCAATAACTCTTAGGGGGTTTAAGGGAAACACAAATAGTGAGTCGGTTTTTTGCTTGATGGATTTTTGGACGAGTTGGGGGAAACCACACTCATGGACATCCCAGACCGTTTGTTTTTGGTTTGAAAATCAGGATTCTGGTCCTGTGCCTGCAAAGGCTAATGGTTGATGGTGCCTGAAGACTTCCAAGTATGCGTAAATTTGTGCACGTACATTTATACTTATATTTTACCATATTGTATGTCATTGTTCATGTATAAGTGTTTGCAAACTGACACAAATGCATGCATCCATCCATCCATCCATCCATCCATCCATCCATCCATCCATCCATACATACATACATACATACATACATACATACGGCGAAAAGAATATTTTTGTTTTGATATTGAACTTCTCTCTCTCTCACTCTTTTCTCTGGCCCTTTTCCTTTCTTTGGTACATACGTATATGAATGCACATGAAAAATGCTTGGACGAAAACAACAAAAGTCAAAGAGAGGAATCAAGGAAGAAAAGAGGAATGCGTCAGGGAATCTTCTTTGGGTGGATGGATAGAGACCAATAATTTCGTTGTAGTATTGACCTTGTGCCTCTCTCGCTCTCTCAGCTTTGAGCCGGGGCGGTTCGTATGCTGGCCGCAGTCTCTCTGGCTCTCTGGTGCTGCGTTGCGGTTTTTTCTACGTCAACCTCCACAACTAGCGGTCATGAATGCTGCAGTGCGGCAAAGGGCAAACCTCCTGGACTTCTATTTTTTTTTCTCGGTTATCTACCTCGTTTTAGCTTGGCGGAGCCCCGCCTTTATCCGTCCGGCTTGCTGGAAAGCGGCTCCGGAACATCCCACTAGTGGCAAATTCGGCTGGGTCAGCCGCGGTGAAGGATGAGGAGTACATTGCTGTCATGCAGACGCCCCTAGGGTATTGCATTGCGCTGCAGAAAAGCTTTGCTCAAAGTATCATGTTTCTTTTTGTTTGGGTAAACAAATCCTCGTGTCATTTATATTCTACTTTCATTCTCTGTATATGGCTCCTGTAAGCGAACTGTGGCCTGGATGCAGTCAAAGAAAAAATATGTTTATGAATTGTCTTGCCAATGCCAAAGCTGTTTTCCTTAAATTGACTTGCTTCCTACAATCCATACTTGTCACAAAACATATAAAACTAAAAATCGGATTACTCTATTTCAAGTGATGCCCGCCATGACATCAAGAAATGGAGCCACATAGATTTTGTTGAAATGCATGTTAACCAGCCACCTGCATTGCAAGCAGGCCGCTGCATTCTTTTGGCCTGCAGCATCTCTAGCCAGTTTGCCGATTACTTCTGCCACCCTTCTGTGCCATATATTCTGACATTTTCTATCATATACTTCTGGCGCGTCTTGCGGCATTCTTTCTGACATATCTTCTGGCACTCTATCTATCGATCGTAAATTTCTGGCTTATATTCTGGCATTTTCTTTGATTTTTTGGCATTCTGTCTGACGTATACTTAGCAAATACATACATACATACATACATACACGCGTAGCTGCATACATGCGTTCAGGCTTTCATGCGGGAACTCTGAGGTTTTTTGATTCATGTTTACAAGAATGTGTATATATATATATATATATATATATTTAAGATATATGCATGGGTACGGTATTTGGCTATTTACGTATGTATGAAATGTAAGCTGATACAATGCAAACGGGATCACATGCATCTATGTTGTCATACAGGCATGCATGATGCATGCATACACGCATACATACACACATACATGTTTGTTTTTTAAACAGATTCAAATATAGATTTGCTTACACACAAAATGAAACTAGATAGGTAGCTAGATAGGTAGCTGGATAGGTAGACAGACGCAAACAACTTAATGGTTTAGGGAATAGAGGACTCGATGTACATAGATGTGGTAGTGCCAAGACACACCAAGACATATCAACATCACAGAAAAAAACAAAAAACTTCTAATATATATTTATATATAGATAGATAAATGAATATATATATATATATGTATATTCAAAAATCAAAATGTAAAGGTAAATATAAATATATTTATATTCAAATCCAAAAAAAATAAGGGGTACTATAGGTATGAACATGCAATTTTTTTTCATGGAAATGGTGGATTGTGAGATCTCACGTTTCACCCCTGGCATATTCGCAACATTTTTGGCACCAAGGTTGCTGGCGTTGCCTTTTTCGAGATCTTTATAGCGACTGCCTGAGGACCTTGAGACTGGCACGGGTCGATGAATGGAGAAGTAACTAACCACGATTGTAACCCCGGATCTTAATGGGCAAGCGGCAAACAATGGTGAACCGTGAATGGGTACTCAAAAATCAGTCGCTATGAATCACTTCAATAGTTTGCTTGAAATGATTGACATTGGTGACATGACGATTTATTGCTTATTCACGGGTATGGTGAATGGCCAATGAACGCTTAGTGGTCAGTGCATGGTTGATCATGCGGACACCATGCACAACAATTGGAGACTGATAATACGCAATTACCATGTCATTTGGTGATGTGAGCGGTAGTCATGGTAGTACCCCCCGGACTAGGCAAACTTGTTACACTCTGATGATCTAACGTGGCAATGGAAAATGACCATACCAATCCATAGTGGCATTTTATAGATAATTTGTGGGAAACCAAATTTGAGAATGGAAGATGGCCATACCAATCCAATGGTCTAACATCTCTTAATACCTGTTGGATTTTCCACTGCCACGGTAAACTACCGAAGGGTAAACTAGTTGAAGTGGGAAGCACCCGTCACGTTCTGCTCCAGATGTTGGGGGATGGCACTGGAATGGGGTTTCTCAAAACAACAGTACCCCCACATATCATCCATGATTTACCATTTGAAGTACGTAGTAAACCATCCATTACAATTGGTATATCCCCTATGATTGATTGTCCCCTTTTTGATAACCAGTGACTACTATTATTGCCACAAATAAACCAACCATTTCGAGGGTTCCACAAACCGGCTTGAGAAACCACCATTTGTTTCCTGAAAAATCCTCAGCTGCGACCCTGGGAAGTTGCCCTGCAGGAGAAGTTCAAGTTGCTCGCTGGAACTCACAAAACGCAGGGACTGCAGCAACGAGATGATAGGTCTATGAGTCGATGGCTTATGGCTGCTGCCAATCCACTCAAAGTGTCTGCTATGTTCGCTTTGGTTCTCAGATTTTTCCCATACCCATTTTTCTATGTGGGTCGAAGAAAATTCCAACCCCAAAACATTTATAGGGCCAGCGTGTATGTCACAGCAGCTGTTGTCCAGTCTGCAATCATTTCTTGCACTCTCACGGAGACTACAGTTCAGCTTTGAAGTATAACAGGTTCAACCCACTTGCCCAGATTCCACAGCACAGTGTTAGATTTTGACCAACACATATGTTGACAAAGGCCAGTTTATTGCTTGCTGATGGTGCGCAAACATATGTACGATATGCTGCATTGCTGCGAAACAACCCACCACCAGAATCTCGATACTTCAACTTCAACGAATCGGTAAGATCAATCCACACTTAGTATCCCTTGACCGTCGTTATTGCAAGGGCTCTGACTACACATTGACCATGGCCACGGCGGTAACTTCCCAACTGACTGGGCAGGGACATGGTGATACAATTACTCACCGTCCATGATTTCAATGATTTGTTAGATCATGATCCAACATCAACCAATAGATACTGATCAAATCCAGAAAACAATTAATTAAACATTACCTCACAAACCAGAACCCGGTTCTTGTTTTGTAAAAACATCTCGTGAACAAGTCGCTGCTTTTCCAATTGTTCCAAAGAAATTGGCGGAATCGGAGCATCCCCTGGCTTTGAAGTTGTTCCTCAGCACCTCTAGTAGTCAATGTGCCAATTTTTGGGAGGACATCCCGCCCGGAAGGGTCGAAGGGTCCTTCTCATTGTAGGGGATGTTGAAGGTACATGGTTTTGACTTACAGCCATATTTACCGATATTTACACCGGTTTACTTTGCATGATCCTCGTGTTACATCAGCCCATTTGCGGAGTTCTCAGCCGGAGCTTTCCATAACCCATGTCGCAGTTGTCGTAAAAGACGATGGTTGCCATGCAGACAGAGAAGCTGATGCGAATGAGAAAAAAGATGCACTAAAGACAGTTTTTTTGGGTTCAACAGTGTCTATAGATAGACGGATAGATGGATAGATGGATGGATAGATAGATAGATAGATGGATAGATAGATAGATAGACCATATACTTTAAGGAATTCAAATATGGATCCCAAATCTAGCCAATAATTCGAGGAGGTGTCACACGAACAGTCAGTATTTTGTTTAAAAGATCGATATCATGGATTGGTTTGGGACCAAACCTAGATTTGAAACATCATGATGATGATGATGATGATGGTGGTGGTGGTGCTGCTGCTGCTGCTGCTGCTTCTGATGATGATGATGATGGTGGTGGTGGTGGCGGTGGTGGTGACGAATAACTCAAGTCTTGGAGTTGATTATGAGTTGATTACATACTTGTATTTTGCTCTTATTTTATGACGTGATTATCATTCATTCACAGCCGTCCACAAGAGCAGTACAATCGTTTGAACGCTTTTCCATTGTCCGGAAAGACACCAAGCTGGGATTTTTTCAAAACAACTGGAATAGTATATTCACAAAGTAGGCAAGTAGGATGATTTAGCTCATACCAACATCATTTTGTCAATGAAGAGCGAATTGATTCAGACGATTGCCAAAGTACTTAAAGCTTTTCACATTGGGTGCCATCCCCTCAGCATCGACTACGGATAGAACGGCATTTCGAATGTGGTTGCACCAAGCCAGTGGACCGATAGAGCGAAGCTTCATGTTTCATGGAATCCCTGCACTGTCGACGTCAAGTATCCATTCCATTCGGGGGATCATAGTAGAATAAAGTGACTGGATTAGTCAGTTCCAAAACATCAATCAAATGATTCATCAACCACGATGTGCCTCCAGCTCATCTATGATTACTTTCAATGACCAATGCAGAACTTGCGGGTACACGACCTAAGGAAAAATGTGTATGGACTGGGTCGTGTCTCACACATGCCCAATATGTGAACATGTTAACAATACGCATTCTGTTTATTTGTTGAATGCAAGCAGTTAGGGGTACAGGGGTGACAATCTGCAGCCATTTCTGGGAAGCAAACCATGAGATCGTTGTGGCAATGGCCGGAGGCATCATGCCCTGAACATAATACCCATGCAGTGTCAAGCAACTCGAGGTTTTTGTTTGCTCATCCACGAGCAATCTTGATTAACGACTGAGGAGGATTAGTACGTGAGTAGATATCACAACGTCACTTCTTTACCTCCTCAGGGATTCTTAGCCACCCATCATTTTTTGCAGCGCCTTTGACACGTACCATGACACACATCGCCATCGTGGCAGTTTCGTCGGCAAAGTTCTGACATAGCAGACATCTAACTAGCGCACTGGGCCAGCTACGCCATGGATGGTTTGAGACTCAGTGCTGTTTGCTGGTTTGCTGGGTGCTTTGTTGTTGGTTGTTCCTATATCTGCTTGGCATCAACAAGTGGTTGGTTGGTTAAGCCATATTTTTCATAGGGGTGCTTCAACCACCAAGCAGATATTGTGTGTTTTTGTTTTTCTGTTTCTTTTTTTTCTCCCCTTTCTATACCTTTTCGCGCCTGATGTTTTTTCTTT
The DNA here is from genome assembly GCA_009767595.1 of Symbiodinium kawagutii. Lineage (NCBI taxonomy): Eukaryota > Dinophyceae > Suessiales > Symbiodiniaceae > Symbiodinium > Symbiodinium kawagutii. The sequence continues at coordinate 36,562 of VSDK01020943.1, forward strand.
TCTTGGTAACCTTTTGCGATTGGACTGTTGGATTTGGCTGTTGCTTCTTGTTGTTTGTTGTTGGGGGCCGCCAGCCGTGTTTAGCTGACCATATGTAATATGATTATGTAAGACTTACAGCTGGCTATGGATCATATCATGTCATATCAACACCAGGTCAGTATATCATACATACATATACATACGTACATATATATAGAGAGAGGGAGATATTTATTTGTGTATACGCAATAATATAAATAAATGTATATATATATATGGTCAGCGCCCCTTCTGAGGCCTACATTTTACATAATTTGAAATATATTTGTTATCATTCTATTTGATTATAACAACAGTGTAATAAAAAACCACTGTAAAAACATACCCCATGAAATGGTCCCTTATGAAATGGGGGACCTTTACTCCTTATAAAATGCATTTCCAGGGTCACTGCATAAAGGAGAGCTGGTTGCAGTAAGCAAAAACATGCACAAATTAGACCATGAATGGCATGGATTTGCTGGTACTTGCATTCTATAAAAACAGTGGTTTTCCATTTTATAGCCTTAAACGCTCTAAATATCAATTGGTTGGGTTTGTTGGTAGGTGCATTCCATAAACACATACGCATGAAGAGTTGTAAAAATGGATAACAAAACTTGCGTGTTGGACCCTCGGACTGCCAGGGCAAGACGATAATAAATAATGATGATTTTAAACAAATTAAATCAATTTAAGATGTATTTAAACTTCCTCCTTTTCCCCTTGTCCTCCCCTCCTGTCCTCTCTTGAAGCCTCCTGGCGACCGAAGGCCTGGAACACCTGTCCTCCTTTCCCTCCCCTTTGCCCTACGGCGTTGGATCTGGCGGAGGTCCGCTCGGCCGCAGGCGATCCACCTGTGCTGCCCGACCTCGGGGGCCCCGCCTCGTGGAGGTGCCCCACCTTTCCCCAGGCTCCTGCAGCACCTCGTCCAGGAGCCCCCTCCTGTCCTCCCCAGCTCCGTGGCCTTCTCTGACCTCCTCCCTGACGGCTTTTTTACTTGTTCCTAAAAATCTTTTCAGGAAGAGAAGTTGGGAACATGTTGGGGTTATGATTGGTTTTTTATGTTGGGAAGCCCTGGCAAAAAAAAGATGAGCTCTTAGGCGCAGGAAGGGCTATGTTGGTACCATGCTGGAACCTGGTACCACCAATTTATAATAGGTTTCCTTCCATTCAAGAACCATTAAATTAGGTAGCCCAATGTTGGACATCAGACATTATAAAACAGCTGGCTTTACATTTTATAGTCCGAATCATGTTGGTTTTTCATTTTATAAGTCTGAGCCTCCTGGTTTTGGACTTCATAAACTGGTACATGTTTATGAGCTGGTATGTAAAGCATTTGGGGGGCATTTCATGGGGTATGTAAAAACCATATAAATATGCGTGTAATGAATTTTTCTTCAAATTAAAACTGAAGACATTACAAAGAGAAACTGAATTATTTGGTGGCCAAATTTTGGCCGTGGATCAAGATAGTTTTTCCTTCAAAACAAGCAAAAAACCGTGAAAAAATACATTTTTTCAAAAAACACACACAAAAAACCTTGCAAAAACATAATTTTTGACTAAAAAAATGAAACACCTGGGACAAACCATGGTTTTGGATCAAAAACCAACAGAACCTCGAGAAAACCAAAAAACCAAAAAACCATCTTTTGAAACAGAAAAGATGGTTTCACCAAAAAGTTTTGGTTTTTTGGTTTTCCCTAGGTTTTTTTGTTTTTTTTTGGTTTCCTTGGAAAGGTGTTTGGTTTTTTGGTTTCAGGAGCTCAAAAACCAAAAAAACCTAGGGAAAAAGATTGTTTTTCATTCAAAAAACCAAAAAAACCTGGGGAAAAAGATGGTTTTTGATCAAAAAACCAAAAAACCTAGGGAAAAAAATGGTTTTTGATCAAAAAACCAAAAAAACCTAGGGAAAAAAATTGTTTTTAATCAAAAAAACAAAAAAACGTAGGAAAAAAATTGTTTTTGATGCAAAAACCAACAAAACCTCGAGAAAACCAAAAAACCAAAAAACCATCTTTTGAAACAGAAAAGATGGTTTCACCAAAAAGTTTTGGTTTTTTTGGTTTTCCCTAGGTTTTTTTGGTTTTTTTTGGTTTCCTTGAGAGGGTGTTTGGTTTTTTGGTTTCAGGAGCTCAAAAACCAAAAAAACCTAGGGAAAAAGATGGTTTTTCATTCAAAAAACCAAAAAAACCTGGGGAAAAAGATGGTTTTTGATCAAAAAAACAAAAAAACCTAGGGAAAAAAATGGTTTTTGATCAAAAAACCAAAAAAAACCAAAGGAAACAGATGGTTTTTAATCAAAAAAACAAAAAAACGTAGGAAAAACATGGTTTTTGATGCAAAAACCAACAAAACCTCGAGAAAACCAAAAAACCAAAAAACCATCTTTTGAAACAGAAAAGATGGTTTCACCAAAAAGTTTTGGTTTTTTGGTTTTCCCTAGGTTTTTTTGGTTTTTTTTGGTTTCCTTGAGAAGGTGTTTGGTTTTTTGGTTTCAGGAGCTCAAAAACCAAAAAAAACCTAGGGAAAAAGATGGTTTTTCATTCAAAAAACCAAAAAAACCTAGGGAAAAGTTGGTTTTTGAGCCTCTGAAACCAAAAAACCAAACACCCTCTCAAGGAAACCAAAAAAAACCAAAAAAACCTTGAGAAAACCAAAAAACCAAAACTTTTTGGTGAAACCATCTTTTCTGTTTCAAAAGATGGTTTTTTGGTTTTTTGGTTTTCTCAAGGTTTTTTTGGTTTTTGGATCAAAAACCAACTTTTCCCTATGTTTTTTTGGTTTTTTGAATGAAAAACCATCTTTTTCCTTGGTTTTTTTGGTTTTTGAGCTTCTGAAACCAAAAAACCAAACACCCTCTCAAGGAAACCAAAAAAACCAAAAAAACCTAGGGAAAACCAAAAAGCCAAAACTTTTTGGTGAAACCATCTTTTCTGTTTCAAAAGATGGTTCTCAAGGTTTTTTTTAGTTTTCTATCAAAAACGAACTTTTCCCTAGTTTTTTTTGTTTTTTTGAATGAAAAACATTTTTTTCCTTGGTTTTTTTGGTTTTTTGATCAAAAACCATCTTTTTCCTCAGGTTTTTTTGGTTTTTGGATCAAAAACCATTTTTTCCCTATGTTCTTTTGGTTTTTTGAATGAAAAACCATCTTTTTCCCTGGTTTTTTTGGTTTTTGAGCTTATGAAACCAAAAAACCAAACACCCTTTCAAGGAAACCAAAAAAAACCAAAAAAACCTAGGGAAAACCAAAAAACCAAAACTTTTTGGTGAAACCATCTTTTCTGTTTCAAAAGATGGTTTTTTGGTTTGTTGGTTTTCTCGAAGTTTTTTCTGGTTTTTGCTCAGAAACCAACTTTTCCCTAGGGCTTTTTACTTTTTAATGAAAAACCAACTTTTTCTTATTGGTTTTTGGATCTGAAAGTTTTTCTTTTCCCTAGGGTTTTTTCATTTTTTGGTTGCACTGTGATTGATTATCACTTCAGTCCACTGGAAGCAAATATTTGTTGATTCTGCAGCTTCGCTCAATCTGATGTTTTTTTTGTACAGGATTTTTTTGGTGAAACCATCTTCTCTGTTTCAAAAGATGTTTTTTGTTTTTTTGATTTTCTCGAGTTTTTTTGGTTTTTCTTTACAATTTTCATAGGCATACATGTTAATTTGGCTCTTAAACTTAAATAGAAAAACTATTGTGGCTGCTCCACAGTCCAACTACCATATCACTTCTTTTCACATAATGTTATGATTCTTTTTCTAGTACTACAAGCAATATATTTGATTTTCATTACACTATAAATGTGCTTAATTATATATGTTTGATAGCTGTGAGAATATTATCACAATATGATTCTTTAAGACCCTAGACTCTAGTAAAACATGTCGCACAACCTTGCCACTGATGGCTTTGCTGCCACAGCCAATTATGTGTACATTTCTTTTGAGATCCATTTCACTAAACTACACTTCAATTCAAGTATTTGACTTATTCTACCACCCACCCTTTGCACAGTAGCATTTCATTCACCGATTCAATAAGTTCATGTGACTCATTCAATTCTGCAATCCTTACTGTTTTTGGTGATTGTGAATATGATCTGTAATCTTCAATAGATTATTTGTAATGTAATTGACATCGCTATTACTCTAAATACTATCACAGCTGTTGGCAATATTACTAGAATATGCATTCCTATTACATTTCAACTAAATACTTTCCAAAGTACTATGTGCTCATTTCATAGATTCTTCAAGACCATAGAATACAATTTGTTTCATTAATACAATTATTATTACAGTGAACAGTCAACATGCCCATTGCTCATCATATACACAGGGCATCTTTTCACTCAAAACATATTTGCTATATAGTATTACTATCACTGGTACTTTTGCTATTAGCACTGCTTCTATGGTTGCTATTACCATTGCTGCTGGTATTAGTACTTCACCACAAAAAAATGGGAGGTAATTAGTTTAACTGGAAACACTTGCTGTAACTACGCTCAAGTGAAGGCACTTACATGTCAGCTTCCAGTCACTATTTTAACACAATTTTCAAAGCCAATCTATAGGTTCCACATACTAGACCTAATACTACATTAAATATGATTCAGTATTGCCATCAGTACCAACGTCATAGTAAAACAATCTTTCATTCTTTTGCATGAATATGGGCTCTTATCTCCACTAGTTGTATAACAATAAAATCGGTCAAACATTTCAAAGTGTTCCCTTTATTTATCAAAGTTATCAGTACTATTGTTAGTACTACTGAAACTGCACAGGTGGTCACATTGATATAATATAGGATGACTTAACAAACATGCTAAAACATTTATCAGCTATTATGTCAAATGTAGGCCCCAGAAGGGGCGCTAAGCATATATATATATATGTTTATACGCGTGTTAAATTACATAAACAATTACACACCCACTATATACGTTACATACTGGTATATAGGGCCGATAGGCAGGTGAACATATAACCAGAAGTAGTTCATTTGATCACACAATTTTGCACTGAAGCTGAACTCGCGCACCCCTAAGCTGAACCAGGGGAGGATGCATTTTTAACTACATATATTTACGGTTGTGAACCACTGCTATTTCTTTTTAATCGACATCAGCTATGGCATTGACCATTATAGCAACCATGATTCACTTCCAATGGCACCTGTCATAAACCATCAACACCATGATTGACTAGAACAAACCGGTCATGATGACGTGGTTGATAGTCCATTGTTTTTGTCAAATTTCAAAATGCTCCGAAAGGTAAGGTAAACTATTGATCAGGTTGCCTGCTTTTGTTTATTATTCCTTGCATGAACCCAAAGACAGGATGAACATGGGCGAACCAAGGATCAATTTCCTGAAAATATGGATCTCCAGGCGATCCCCAAGACATGGATGAACACATGAGAACATGGGAGCTGAACATAGGTGAAAATGGTTGGTCTTGATCAACTCTGGGACCCTGTGAAGCATCATTAAGCATCATCCGCCATCATCCACAATCATAAACCATCATAAATCATCATCAGCCATCATCAACCATCATCAACCATCATCAACCATCATCAACCATCATCAACCATCATCAACCATCATAAAACATCATGATATCATGACCCATGAGGAATATGATCAACTAAGTGATCCCCAAAGTGAATGAACCCAGGACCTTCTGCATTTGTCCCAGGCGTGTCGCAATTGCTGCCGTGGTTGTGTGGCATGTGCCGTTCAGCGGTGCCTCGGATGTGGAGCTTCGGATGCCGTTCTGAGCGTCCCTCTGGGCTCAAGAGATGGCCAGCTGGTGAAGGGATGAATGGTTGGTCGATATGGTTCATAGGGTTAACTGATTGGCAACCATAGGGATTTTTCTAGGGTTGACTATGGTTAATAGTGGTTCTAACTATGGTTCATAGGAATTCCTATAATGGTTGGTTATGATCATAGAATGATCATTGAATGGTTGGCTCAGTAGCGATCATAGGGGAGTCTCTCAAAATAGGAATCCCTAAAACTCGTTGGTGTATTACTATAAATGGTATATATCAGGATGACTTGGAGGATCCCATATGTTGAGAAACCACCATAGTGGTTATACAAGTAATGGTCATGGTCATTTAAAGAATGTTCACAGTGCCATTTGTTTGTTCAAACAACCATGACCAACTAGTTCTTCCGTGTTGTTCATAGTGGTTATAGTAGTAGCCATGTGTTTTTGTCGAGTAATGCTATGTTGGTGAATGCAATGTTAGTGGTGAGTAATGATCCTTGAAAGAGTGGATAGCCATCGCCAAAACAACGGGGTGATTACTGTTGTCGATGAACAATGGTGAATGTGATGGTCAGACATGTGGCTAGATCAGTATCAGCCAGGGACGGTCGTTCAGCTGGCTGGAGTGGCGTGCTTCATGGTGCTATGTTTCAACCTATTAGTGTCCTTGTAAGGGCACATCTTAGGATAAAAGTCTGATGACTAGTGGATATTGAAAGTGCATGAAGAATGAAGCACTAAAGGATATCGCTAAACAATTTGCCCATTAAAACATGTGCTGTAAACTTCCCACAGCTAGTGACAGAACCATCGTTACAGAAGAGATCAAAAGCCAAATCGCTTGAACATCCTCAGGGTTCCATCGCCACAGCCGCGCAAGCAGTGGGGAGTTACCCGAGGTAAGCTTTCTAGCGTCCCACCCAACTAGACCAGATCCAATGTTTTTACCTTCAAGGTATACTTTCTTGAATCAGTACTAGCTCTTGAACTTGCTTCACAATACCAGTGTTCCCTCATAAATTTGACTCGTTTCTTGAGTAATTATGGACTACTCAGATTATGATGGACTTGATTGATTAAACTCTTTGGCTCGAATTGGCGATTTTTATCAGAAATCCTTGGCAAACCAAAATCCTTGGGTTTCGTGGTTGTGTTGATACAGTCCCCGCAAGGCGAAGAATTGTTGATTGAGGAACCTGTATTGGTTGCAATCCCTGACAAGGATAAGTGAAGTTGACCAAATTAACCCATGACAAGGGATGAAGTCGACCAAATTGAAGACTCTTATCATCTCTTGATTATCAATCATCCCCAATTGATTTTTACCCAGCTGGTGATACTAGACGACCAGCTGCCAAAGATGGCAACCCCACTTGACCATGCTACCGTTGATGTTTGAGTCCCTAGGTTTGAAATTGGATGTTTATCATGATGCATAATGATGCATATCATTTTTTCCAGAAATACTTGGCAGGTCATTTTCTGTCCTTTTTCCAAAGCAAGGACTTATATATATATATATATATGTATATATGTACATATCAAACTGCTATCACTGGTATTTGATGATTCAGTGGTCACAGACTTTCGCAGCAACCAACCCCGTGAAGATTGCTGTGAGCCCTTGCCCGCCGGCACCACGAGCAGCAGTCTCAGGCCCCGCAGATGTCATAGTGCAGGCTCCTGGGAGCTGCCGTGGTGGCTGGTGGTTGGAGCACTGACCCAGTCCCGTGCAAAACCCTATGGATGAAGAGCTTTCCTACAAGGCGGGGGCACCCGAGTTAGCCTAGGTGGTTTGTGACTAGGGTAAATTACCAGTTCTGGTCCATGACAAGTAGGGGGGCAACCTTGCACAATGGTTGTTTGCGGTGTAGGTTTTGGGAATTCGTTACCAGACTTTCCCTCAGTTCGAGTGCTTGGAGGGTGGCAAGGGAAGTGGGATTGTAGGGTTTGATATAGGGAAATAAAGCAACAACATAGGGATACATGGTGGCAACAACGGAAATATGTTTCGATCGACATGTTCTCTGAAAAAAAAACATTCTAACCACAAAAAACAGATGCATCGTAACAAAAAGGAAAGTTGCTTTGTTCACAAGACATGTTGGTGGCTGTGACTTCGTTTAGTCTGGATATGGAAGGACAAGCTACAGCAACCGAGAATGCCAGATGGAGCTATCAGCCTGGCTCTGCAGCTCACAGCGCTGCCATTTGGGCTGGGTCATGGATCTTGGTTGTCCATGGGCATAGCCAAAGATGTCTACCCAGATCGCTAGTTCCCCCCATTGAAACTGATGAAGTTGAGTGGATTCTCGGGTCAAATTTGCGGAAAGGAAGAAACTATCTCAAAAAGCCCTTGTTGATCCTTGTTGTTTTCTCTGCGTTTTTTGATCTCTTCCAATTTCAGCCTTTTGAACTGCGACGCGCCTTGCGAATCGCAACAGAACGCCCCAGACGCTCCAACAGATCGCTCTTCCGCGGAGCTTGCCGCGCCGGGATTTTCCCCCTGCAGATCTCTGAGGCACCGAGCTGCTGAAGCTGTTGATTTCAAGTGGCTTGAAGCCATGAGTTGATGGCAACAGTAATGACTTGTAAAGGTTGATAATGGGTATATAAATATAACATTGGTAATATTGGTTCGGTTATTTTGTTTTGGGTAATGGCTGATCAACTTGCATTACTTAATGGCTTGTAAAAGTTGATGATTATAAAGAATGGCAAACAATATTGGTTAATTATTATATGGCTGATAATTGGCTAATAATGGTTGATATTGGTTATACTTGTCATATAACAGCGCTTACATTTTGTTTTGAGTAATGGCTAAAAAAAATGAGTTAGTACTGGGATGTAATGGTTTCGAATGGTGAATATCGGTTGATCATGAAGTATTGGCTAGTACTGCTTGATAATTGTGAATCATGGCTACTAACGGTGAATGATATGTTTTAGTGTTGTTTTCCAGCCATCATGGACTCTTCCTTGATAAACATGGCTAGCCATTTGCGGCAATCCTGGTTGATGCTGGTGATGATTCACGGGGGGAGGATCACAAGTTTACTTATTGTTATTTTCACTTTTTTGTTCTTCGATGTTTTTGTATTGTTTTCCAGATTGTGTTGAGATTAGATAAATGAAATGTGTTCCTGAGAAAATCTATTTTACTGTTCTTGTCTCCAACATGGTGTTGGCCCCTGAAGATTCTTTCATAAAGATTTCCAGTTTTTCCCTGGTAAAGCTAAATTAGTGTGCACCCTCAATATTGATTGCTTTGAGATCAATGTGAATTAGAGCAATTGTCGAAAACCGTCAGCAAAACTCAGTAGCCGAGATTGTTAGATGAAAGGCAAGTCCCTGACAATATCTCCCAGACCCTTTCCCGTGCCGCGCGCAAAGGCAAAGGGGGTTGAAAATTACGCAGGCATCATAGGATTCGGGAACTGATGGTTGTTGGTGGTGTTTTTATCTCCTACTTGAAGCCACCAACCCATTGACGTTACTGAATCATCTGCATCCTTGTGCAATATCTTCATCCTAGTTTCATTCGCTACTTGGACTCCAGGGACATCAACTGATTCATTTCTACCAGAGGTCTTCTTCCAATGTCTACCATGACACACTTCATCCACATCCATAGGTTCTGATACATCATCCACTTGTCACATTTGGTACATGGCTAATACTTGAACTGATACCTATAGATGTTTCACCAAAACTGAGACCCAACTGTTGCATGGGAACCCATCATCTCAGTTTCAGTGAAAGCCATGGAGCTCGCTGTTGGGATCCTCAGGTGGATGATCTTGTGGAGCACCTGGTGCTGGTCTTCCGAGAGGCCTGGCGTGGCTTGCTCGGGCCTGGGAACTCTTGATGCAGCCTGGTTGGTTGCTCGGTGGCGGTCGTTGATCGGTTGGGTATGGGAGGTGTAACGGTGTAACCCTGATAAACGACGGCCATATAAAAACGGGTGGTCATCTGACTACTGTTTTTTTGTCGTAGATGATTGACATGATTGAATTTCTGTCCGAACGTAGGAGAGAGTACACCATTGTCCGCCATGGTTGATCCACTCAGTGGAATCATGAGAACCCTGAAGCCCCAAATCCATCATTGGTGAGAGAACAGATTATGAGATGACCGAAATGTCAGCCAAATGGCACCCACTATGGCACCCACTATGGCACCCACTATGGCACCCACTATGGCACCCACTATGACACCCAAAGAGGAACTTCTCTAATTGTCTTGGCGCTTCTGCCGAAGAATTGCAGGGTGTGAACCATTTCGTTGAAGAGCTGGACTCCAAACTGCAGTCCCTCGAGCAGCGCAGATGGTGCGGGGGTTGAGTTACAGTGTGGAAGTTGGCTTTGGCGGCTCGATTTGCGCGTGGGGCTTTACATGTGTTTACATCGTTTACACGGCTTTACATGGTTATACTAGGCAAAACAATAAGGAACAAGAAACAAGTCATGTGGATTCATGTGTTGCCGTACATGAAAAGAATAAAACTAAGTCGACGACTTTTCCCATTCCAGATCCATGCATACACGAAGAATGTACATATATATATATATATATATATGCTGGCAATCTATAAGAGTAGACACGGCCAGTTCCTGCAAAACAGCTTTTGTTTACCATACTTGGGCATGTTTGATTCAGGATTCATGATGGGTGATGAGTTGACGGGTGAAAGGACAAGGAACAAACATTGATAACGTGAGAGCTACACAAGGTGATTTATAGGTATGGCCATGGGTCAATATTAACCAACCAACTAATGGGGAATAACAACCAACAAAAATAGGGAAAACAATGGTTAATGATGGGGGAACCAGGGGTACGGTTTTTTTTGACCCACAGCCATGTGTCGAAATGATTTGTTCACCTCATGTGTACATACATACACGCATACGGGGAAACAGCTATAGGCTATAATACACGTATCTGATTTGATGATAAACAGATCTGCAGGTATCTTACTGCAAGTGTATTGGTTGCAAATGACTTGCTACATGAGGCTCATGTGTTTGGAAGGCGAACAGCTTTTCTCTGAAACAGTGACTTTTCAAGAGTAAACACTGGGATACTTGTTCTGCCGGTGGCCCATAGTGGACCATTTTTTTCCATCGACACGGAGAGACAGGCCCGTCGACGGTCAGTTCAGACCACCGCTGGCTGTGAAGACGTCCCATTGACCAAAGAAATTCGTTGGAAGGTTGGGATGTGAGCTAATATGATGGGTCTTGACTATTGGGATGATTGGTTGTGATTGGTTATCATTAACAAAAAATTGCTATCCATTTTCACAACCATTGGTTATTACCCATTTTCACTCCCGAACATGATTTGTTTTTCCCCTTGACCATTGGTTAATCCTTCGTCCATATGATTGGTTGTGACACATCACCATACACCGATGCTGTTCGAACTCAGCACCTGGTCGCGATTGTGACTCAGCACCGGGTCCGCACCACGACACGTTTCGTGACTCGAGGTCAGAATTCCAATCACTGGAGCAGAGGGAAGTGCAGCTCCGAGTGGATCCTAGCCACACAATAGAGAGAGATGGGGCTGCCGTGAGCCTGCTGCTGCTGCTGTGATGTCTTGCACGGCTCGTGCGTCTAGGTATAGGCAGGTGATTTAAATCGATGATCAGATGCTAAGCGAAAAGATTTGAGAAGAAGTTTGGCAATGCCAGATATCATCAACAAATAATTCACATATTTATGCAGCATTGTTACCGACCATGTTGAATTATGATTGTTACATACACCTATGATTAGCAACCATCATTGACCCTTGTACACTTAGTGTATTCCGATCTTTGATGCTTACTTTGTCCTAATCTCGTTAGTAGAAACCATGATGAGTCAATTGCTCCTGTTAGAACAATTGTCAATAACAGGTTTCTAGACTGGCTGATCCAGCTATTAGCCAATTCTGGCTATTATCCATGATTCCTGCTATGGTTTGGCTATTTTTTTCACGTTTTTTTTTTTTTTAACTGGTATATATTGGACCCTCCCCCCCCCAGTAACAGCCGCTAACTGGATTTCCATTAAACTACAACCCCTTCAGGAGCACAACCAACCTGGATCCAAATCACAGCCCTAAGAATCACTTCCAATCTTCTTTTTGTTTTTTTTGTTGGACTATCCTCAGTGGCAGAACACACATCTGGGAATCTTTGTGTAATCATTGGGATGCAAAAGAAAGTGTTTCAATGCCCCACATTACAGGTGAAACAAAGGCAGCCGGATGCAGATTGTTTTTGAGTGAGGCCGAAACAGCTCAAGGAAACCTGTTCCACAAAGGGGGGGCCCAACACAGGCTATATGTACCTAGTTGGTTTCAAATGCATTCAAGATTGCAGACAAATTAAGGTAACAATGATCACCACCACACAACTAGACCGCTCTTGAACGAAGAGGGCAAATCCAACTGTGCCACAGGTTTGAATCAAGTCACAACCTTCATGCCCACTTGGTTGTTTTTGGGAGGATTACCAGCTGTCCACTAAGAGATACCAGGAAAGACATTGCCAGGCCACGAAGCCATTTGAGTAGCCAATTTTGGCTCACAGAAAAAATATGAAGCGTGACTCCACTGGAAGAGTTTCAGCCAATTGGACCCGGCAACGGAATGCAGAACCTGGACTTCATCCAGTGCTTTCAACTTGGGTTTGTGGGGCAGTCTTTGGGTTTCATGAATCACCAAGAAGATGATGTGTGATGGGTTCCATAAAGGGTCAAACACAGGGTTAAGCATGGGCCAGTGCCCTTGGAATATTTGGGCAGGGCGGCAAAACTCGTCAACTGTGGAACTATGACTCATAATTCAAATGTTTTTTCAACTGATGCATGATGCATTTTACAAGATCTGCAAGAAGCATGTGGTCATATGAGTCAGTCATATGTTTTATCATAGGTATTGTGATATCGTGTGTCTTTGTTTGCTTGCGGAACTAGATTGTGTACTTCACAAGGTGTAGCCAGTGTAGCAGCTGTATCATGATTTAGGATTGAGCTGTTGTTTTTGACATACAATTCATACAATTGCCTGTGGTATTTCATATTCTTGCTGTGCATTGTAATGCATTGCTATTTTACAGTCTTTACATTGCATTGAATATGTATTGTCTTTGAGTCTTTCTGATGCAGCCGTGCCCTTATTTGATTCATTGACTAGGCTTAGGCAAGTGCTTGTTCATTCTGTGCTGAATGAAGTCTTGCGGGTTGTTTTGGGACAATTAATTGCTGGTCAATCTAGCCCCAAGAATTTTGCAACCTCCACCAATTGAATTTGCAAACGCTTGAATTCCCATTTCAAATGATCTGGGATTTCTAAGTTCCTGCCCTATGTTGCAGTCTTGCCCTGATCCTCATTTCCATAAGAGTTAAGAATCTAAAATGATTTTATTATTCCATTTGGCCTAGGGCTTCCTCAGGGTTACCTTTTCAATCCAAGGTTGGGTTGGATGATGCATGTTGTCGCTGAGCAGTGTTTTCGTGATTGTGGAATAGATTCCGGACTTTTCTAGTTCGTACAGTTTCGCTGGTCCACCATACTGACCTAAGATAGACCTCACCTAAGGGCATCTCTTCAAGGTCTTACCTGGGTTCAACTTTGATATTTTTTCATTTCCTTGACAAATCTGTCTGGGGGATTTTCTTGGAGTCATGTTAAGTTTTCCGGATTCCGGATTTTTCCGGATTCCGGATTTTTCCGGATTCCGGATTTTGTTGGATTCCAGATCCAGATCCCGAGCCCTGGAATTCCCATAAGTTCTTTTCTTTTTAAGTTAATAAATATCACATCCCATAGTGCCCACAGGGTAAACCATATTCTTTCATGTATGGCTCTTCTACAATCGTGCCAATTCTTTGATTCTTTAATCTAATTCCTTTCTATAATCTTAATTACTTCAAAATAATTGCTTTTGTGAGTGCATTCCGGATTCCGGACTCCGGATTCCGGATTCCGGACTCCGGATTCCGGAATTCCGGATTCCGGATTCCGTTTCTTTCAAATTATGAAAAGCAATTAAACTAAGAGAAATGAAAATAAATGGCAAAAATTGTTTCTATTGTCTATTACCTTGTGAAGGCAATGACTAGAACCAATAATTCAGTCTAAAATTACCCCGTATAATATATTAATGATAAAAAATGTATTAATTCTTTAGGCCGGATTTTAATTGATTTAATCAAGTTTCGAATGCTAGTTCTTTCCGGGATTTCAAATTTTCTGGATTCCGGAAGCTTCCGGATGCCGGAAGCTTCCGGATGCCGGAAGCTTCCGGATTCGGGAATCATTTGTAGAAATCAAATTCTCAGAAATCTTCACTAAAGTACTAGCGGAAGACAATTTTGCCATTGCCATAACTTTCATTTCTTCCAAAATGATTTTTGATGATTGTTTTTATTGATGGTTCGTATGAATATGGCCGCCCTGGTTGTGTGGTTGCAGAATTTCCAGTTGTTGAACTGGTTGTTGAGCTGCTTTGCAATGCTCTTTTGCCCAGCCTTGACTGTGCTATCCGATCAGTCTTTCAATTATTTTTGAAATGATGCGGGGCTTTTGGGTTTTGCATCTGAGAGTTGCGTGACGTGAGATTCAGCTCTACAATGTCATGTGAGTCATGTGCATATTTTGCATCCTGCATGCCTTCAGGAAACTGGCGTTGATGCAAATGAAGAATGTAGGAAAATTTGGGCTGTCAATGTCAGGTATGTATGTAATTGTAACTGCAATTGTATGTATGTCATCTGCGTTATTTCAACCAGTTTTGATATTGACAGTGATACGCTTTGATCATGAAACGTGTCATGAAACGATCGAATATAAACCTTATGATCCATTACTTTTCAAACGGAAAACCCATGAGCGACATGGCAAAGTAATTGCATTTTGCTAAAACCAATTTCAAAACGTTGATTTATCTATTTTATGCTCTCAAGATCTGAAGTAAAGCCTGGGTAAATAAGTAATTGCATTGGAGTCCATTGGAGTGGGAACAAATCATACTAGCAGTAGCAGTCCAGCTGACACGTTCTGCCAAACACAAAGGAATTGAACGCCTACAAAGCTGCAACTACTGTGCTGGAAGGAGTTGACCGACTCGATGGCCGTGCCTGGGCTTTAGCCTCTGTGTTTCTCGAATGGGAAAAAATGTGGTGGATAATTTTCCTTGACCACCAAGTCCTACAAATGTTTGTGTATTGCGAAAATATACCAGGTACAGTGCGCAGCAAAGATTGCAGCATTGAATATGGCCTGGTCAGTTTAGCGCCTGAAAGCAACAGCGGGTGAATACAATCAGGTTCCGTTTCAGAAACACAATCGCCTTGTTTGATTTCATTGAAAGTACCTGCTTCCATCCAACATCGTCGCCTATTGCGATGGCTTGTGTTCCTGCTAGGCAGAAATGTTTCCAGCGCCAGAGTGGGCAAGCAAACATCAGTAGAGATAGTAGAGATAGAAGATAGTAGAGATAGTGGGAAACTAACATGGACAGGCCAGCAAACATACCGACAGGGATGCTGCTTGTGCCTGTCCAACCCAGGTGGCGCTGTCAAGCCAGCTGCTCTCATGAGCACGGCTTTCAGCAAGTTGCACCAAGCAGCCTCCAACTTCATCAACCCATCGAAGCAGGGCCATCATACCAGTGTCAGGGCCAATCTGTTTGTTGCTTCAGCCTTTTTGGGGGCACAAGCCAGGCTCGGAAAGGCAAAACAATTTCATGTAAGCATGGGCGTTCACAGGATTTTGGAAGATCAAAGGTGGTTTCTGGGGCCTCCACCATTGCCCACGAAGGTCAGGACCATTGTAGTTGGGATCATAAAAGCCAAGGACATGTTGAGAGTTCGCTTTTTAAGTTTAATATCATTGTCAGCTATGGCCCAAAGTAGAATATGTTTCAAACCTTTTAGCGGCCCCACTTGCCTAGGTCGTGTGAAACGGCTGCCCATGCCAAGCACGGCCGACGTGAACTCAACTCGTTCACACTTGCCTTTGGCTTTGACGAAACGAAGCAGAAGCACCAGCAGGTGAAGCGTCTGCTGCAGGCTGTTTCCGCTGATGCTGCAGAGTCTGGTATTCCTGATGAGGAGTTCAATGATGTCATGGGGGATGATGGGCTTGCAACGCGTGGGCAAACAGAGTACATGCCTCAGCACAGACATGATTAGACCAGATATGTATTGCATGCACTTTGCGCGCTGAAACGGACTGAAGGGATGTTTGACCCTGAGCAACCGACTGTGTGCTTTAGCGTTTGAGTATCAAATTTAGGGTTCTCAGAGTCCCAACATTACGTACACTATGCCGAAGGAAGATTGAGCTAATGCAAAAAGATTGTAACAAACAACAGTCCAGTCCCTTTTCGTTCCACCATCATCATTCGATTGATTGCGTGTTGTTTTCTAGTGGTCTAGAACTCATCCTGATACTGTGCATTTCAAACATGATTATGAAATGATATGATGCTAATGGCCTGGTTTTATCCCTTCCTGGACTGTAGGCCAGCTTGTGGGCTTAATAGGCTGTTGGGTAAGCTATAGGTTAGAGAGGCCAAGGGCTATATAAATAATAAACATTTTTTGATATATTATATATATATAATATATGATACATTCTTTTTCATATGATATAATTATACATATTTTATTTTATATACATAGGCTACATAAGTATGTGTTTTTTTACAATGACTGGACAAAGGCCAAATAGGCCAAAACCATAGCTATAGGCTGGGGCATCTTCACAAGTCATGCGTTGCACGATGACTTAGTTATAGTCTAGTCGTTTTGACATTTGACATTGACTTTTTTTGAAATCTCATTTGCTGACTTCAAAGCGTCGCGTATAGTCTATGGTGTTTGCATACCAAGTCAGTGCAATGATGCCTCCAATGAATCAAAGCATGTATCCCCACACCCCTTTCCAACTAGTGTGGTGGCTTCGTTCAGAACGAAACTTAGGCCCTTGAAATGCGGCTACCGACAGCGAGCTGACAGAGCTAGCGGGCACCATGAGTTCGTTCACAACTTCGTGTGCACTGGGCATGCATCATGGCAACGAGGCGTTGCAAACAGTCAGACCACAGAGCGCCAGCCCTTTACCCTTCCACCTATACAATTGGAGAGGACAAATGCCCAGCAAATTTGTGCTGCATTGATGGTCGGAATTCAAAGACATCTTTTCAGAGACATCAGTTGGGAGACGTGGTTACAAACACTGGCTCCTTCGTACTCCAAGTTGAATATCTTCCTCATCGCAGATTCTGCATCTGCAAACATCAAACTAGCATGGAAGTTCAGCGCATGGCTTCAGAAGAAGGGGCAACAGTATGGACTTGATGTTTGGGTGCACTATCATCCATGCATGTTGCACCAAATTGCGCGAATTGTCGTTGCCTGGCAATCCACTCTCCGTGCATCCCCTCTTTAAAGGGATTTACAACTGAGTCATTAAGAGAGCTAGTCAGCTAGTGATGAATTGTTATAAGGTTGGTTCCACATCATGTTACAGCCTATCATTTCACATGGATCATGTTTCTACTATTGTCAATCGAAGTCATTTGTTATTCGTTGATTTTTTGATTTGGTAAATGCTGTGAATCCAATGATTCTATACTGCATCATGTGACCAACAAGACTGGCCAAAACAAGAATTGGGACAGTAATGTGAAAAGATCAGTGATAATAAACGGTCATAGGAATACCTGTAGCCTGCAGGATTGAATTCTTGAAGCATTTCGCGGTCTTTTCCTTCAGCGTTCATCTAGATCACAGCAATACCAGTAACTACATTAAGGTCCTCGAAACAGAACGTCAACTACCACCCAATAGTTGCCAGTAATACTACGTCCGGTGGCCCCCAATCAGTGTCATCCATCTAAGGCTATGAATTTGGAGCGGCGAGTGATGGATCGACAACAGCTGTCTGCTGCGCTGTACTCCATAACGCGCTTGGCGCAACATACACCGCTCAGAAACAAGACCCACAAAGCAATGCTGGAAGTGTTGAGCCGGCGTTTTCACTACGTTGAAGGGGATCCACCTCGAGAGGTTGAATCTCGTTCATAAGTTATTCTTTGGGGCCCATGACAAGTCCTACAGGCATAGCGGCATAGCCATGGCCATAGCCATGAAGAGAAACATGAGAAACCAAAGTCAATTAGGACACGCACTCTGCTTTCTGAGGGTTTCAGAAGCGGAAACGGCATTCCATGGGTCAACAACATGATTGATCCTCATCCAAAACTGTTGTCAAACAACATTTGTTGAAATTATTGCCAACGGTTGGTCGAGCAAAGATATGTACTGCTATCATTTCTTTCCTTCTCCCTGGTTCATGGACAATTCATGACAATTCTATATATTTTGAAAACAACGATTTATTGGTCACGACTAGAAACTCTTTTATTTTTTTAAGTTCGTCACAGAATTTTCGACCAGCATACACCATAGACTGTTGACTATCGGCTAGTTTCATGTTTTTGACATTATGTAATATGTCACATTATGTCATTATGGGCTATGGACGGCTATGGATTAGTTCACACTTTACCTTTTTTGGAAACCTTTTTTTATGGCAATCCATTGATATGATATATCAAAAATGATATTTGACGATATCAGGCCATATCTTAGATGATATCTTGGTACTATTGGCTGCGATATGTAGTCGGTGTACAGTCCGCATATCATATCATTGATTCTCATTGTCATGATGATGATCTTCATCCTCATCATTATCATCATCGTTAGAATCCTTTTCCTCCACATCATCCTGTCCATTGTTTCTTTTCCTGGGACAATCCAAGTCTCACTCTCAATGGTGCAAGGTGTGCCAGGTGCAATTTCATTGACCTTGTAGTTTGTCAGAAGTTGAATATACGGTCTACATTCTGCGGTATACGGTATACGGAGATTGAGTCGCTGCGTTGAGGAAAGGTGTTCTTCGAGCTTCAGACGCGATCTGCTTCGGATCCTTACTGGCCATTGGGACTGGGAGGAGTGCGATCAGTCATCTCGGACAACTCAAGGCCTGATAGATTTGTTTTCCTTCTTCAACGGGGATCTCTTTGATGAAGAGAAGCTGACCCATTTCTGCTCTGGTTGCTGCAATTCCAGAAATGATGCCCTGAACAAAGTGCCTGGCTTGCACTTGGTCAAACTTTTGGACAGCAAATTGTTTGCAGCTGTGTAGTTGACCAGTTGATCAATGAATGGGCCATGCAGCCTTGCGCACAAACACAAAATGACATTGTTCTTACTTGCCGAAACAAAAAAATTGCCTGGTAGCTAGCTGGTTTGCCCCCCCACGCTATTGAATGGTAATGGTGGCCGCCAAAACCATTTAGTCCTCATGTCCGGACATCATTGGCATGCGGCCATGCGCATTGTCCTTATGATTGCAAGCCATCCCAGGCAACGGCTCTTCTCACGAATGCCTTCTACGTCAGGGCCAACGAGGTGTATCAGCCCTCCCGGTGGAACATGGTGATGCCGCCCCTGTTATTTTGGGGCGCGTTCTTGAGCTGCCACAACATTGGTGCCTTGTCCTTTGGGCAGTCCGACGTTTTGCGGGAGGACCATCGGGCCGGAAACTGTGATGAAAAATTGTCATTGTACCATAGGACTACCCTAGGACGACCGTAGGACTACCCTAGGACTACCATCCATATGATTAGTAATGTCCATTTGAGTGACATGATTTTGTGAGTCCGTCAAAATGAAGCGGCTCAGGCTCCTTGATATGATACGAGTCGGTATCATTCATTTGATACATTGATATGTCATAGAAGTCATGGGCCAGGCAAGAACGTGGTCCGCCATATGCAACCGGCATGCGTAGACGTTCTCCAACTCTCAAACGTCATGAGATGCATTCAGGACCATTTTGGGCCACTTCAAATTCATACATATCTGATATGTGACAAAAGACAATCACGTGGGACCCACACTCCTGCTGTCACTATCCGTCATAAGTAGTTTACAGTGGACAAAAACAGGACATTGCATTTGTTAAGCGTTAACTGATAAGTTAACTGTTAATTTACAAATTGAGGACTCTGTGCAGGTTTTCCCTTCTTAAAGTCACGGCTCATGCCGCATAGTTTTTCAATATCTCACCTCCTGTATTTCCATGCCATCTAAAAATCTGAAACGATTTTGTTGAGCCAAACGAAACAATTGTCAATGTTTGTTTGGGCTACTTGGGTAGCCGTGGTGACCCTTGAGCCTTTGGGCAAGGAAGAGGCTGTTTGGGAACACCTATTGGGAATGGTGGGCCGGAATGACCTTCAACGATCAACTGTTTGGATCATTCAGCCATATGTGCGCCAACAAAACCAATCCGGGCACATGACGGAGGTTGGTTGAATCAAGAATACTGGTTGGTGCAATAACGGCGCCAAATTGCCCAAAACACTGCCAAGGAAACAGGTGTTGCCAGTCGGTGTTTTTAGCAGACTAACGCTTGCTGCATTATCAAATTGCCATTTACCGATTTACCATTCATCGCTTATCACGTTTCGCCCGGTGACTCTTGACCCGGCTTTATCAAGCATCATCAGTCATACTTTTGCAGATTAGCTGCGAATTTTATCAATGGGCAATGGCTAAAAGGGATTTGTTTCATTGATTTGATCTGATCCATGATGGGTTTTCGTTCATGTATTGTATCCCCATGATGTATTTTGCTCTTAAGAGTTGCAAGGTCAAATCATGGGAATAACCGACATAGCCTAGCGGCATGGTGCGATGGGACGCATCATTAGCGGCAGTGGCAGAATGATTCTCTTGATAAAGGGAAAAACAAATCACTTGGTATCCGATCGAAACGGAAACAAAGGCACAGCCGAATTGGTCTCGATATGGTTTATAGTCGTCACAGTGGCAATCACAATTTCGGCTATCGTTGTCATTACTCATTGACCACGAAAACAGAGGTCGTTCATATCCATCACAGATGTGTGATGTGTGTATTTGATCGAGAAATATTTGCGTTATCTGTCTTCATTGTTAGCATCCAAAGCCATCATATAACATCATCATCATCATCATCATCATCATCATCATCATCGTCATCATCATCGTCATCATCGTCATCATCGTCATCATCATCGTCGTCATCATCATCGTCATCATCATCAACATCATCATCGTCATCATGATGATGATGATGATGATCATCATCATCAACATCTTCCCAACTTTCGTGGTGGAAAGTTCAGCATTAATCAATTTGGTGCAGGATGAGCCGGCTGGAGCCAATGCTGCCAATGCTGATGACCCCGATCCATCTTTTGAAGACTCTGAGTATTTTCGCCGCTTGAACAATACCAGGAAGTCCAAGGCAGACAAGTTCCTGACTCATGCCTTGACTCGGTTCCAGCTTCTGAGCAGCTTGACTATGGCCACGGTGATTGCGCCCATGACCCGATTGCTCTTTGCCATGCATGACTCCAAAGACGATTCCAAGATAGAGAAGAAAGATTCCCAGCCTGCCAAAAAACACAGAAGAAGGCAGTGGTTCAAGGGACCTGCGGCTTTTGCTGAGATTGAAGAGCCCATCCAGCATATCTTTGCAGACGTGTCGTCAGCAGCCCGCCGTGCTGTGACCCAGCTCTGGGAGGGCGACGTCTTTCAGACAGCATGTCAGTTTTGGCCCAGTGGTGCTTCCAAGACGCAGATGTTTGAGGCTTTGGTGGAGGAGCGTCTCCTGAACATCGCTCAAATCAAGTGGCGAATCGCTGCCAAATTTTTGTCGCCACCTTTCAGTGTCAGTTGGGTTGACCGTTACTCTTCGCTGGATGACTTTCCAGAGGACGCAGCCAGTCAGTTTCAAATGGCGTTGGAAGAGTTTTGCACCATGAACGCATGCTGCCTGGATCCGTTCTGGGGTTCACCAGCTCAATGCCGATTGAGGCAAGCCGATGACAAGATGCAAAGTTTCTTTGACATGATCAAAGAATTCTTTCGCAACTTTCGTCCAGCTTCCCTGAAGGAAGAAAAAAGGCATAGTGTGCAACGAAAGTTTGCTGGAGGGCACACAGCAATGTCCAGCGGCTTTGCGCAACAAGCTTGCAAATCCGTACTCCAAGAGGTGGCAGATCATTTTGTTGCCCGCGGTGGCCGGGTTTTGTCGCAGGCAACGGAGGAGGTGACCAAGGCAGCCAAAACAGCAAGAGTCAAAAGAACCATTTGGAAGAGGCCAAGGCAATTTGGCAATCCAATGTTTTATTACATTTCGAGGCAGCGGGCAGCCTCCACTGCCGGGCAGGATTTGAGTTTTCAAGCGTTGACTGAAAAGTGGAAAAACTTGGGGGATGAGGCCAAAGAAAGTTGGAAAAATATGCAGCAATGTGCAGTGAAACAACATCGGCGTGTGAAGCCTTTGTCTCCTGCCAAAACGAAACCAGTGAATACATGCTGGGGAATTGGCAATGACTCGTGGCCTTTGCAATTGCATTTTCTGGAAGATTGGATAAAGCCTTTCCGTTCCAAGGCGGAAGGTTTGCAGGCGTTGAAGGCTGCTGCTGGGCAGAGGCAGTTTGCTGCTGAAAAAGCTTGCGCAGTTTACGTTGACAAAGTGGCCTCCGGATCAACCAAATACCACTCCATGTCTGCTTGCGAACTTGCCTCCAAGGCAAAGTGTGTGATCCAAATCACGGATGAGAACGAGCACTGTGTACAGGAGGTGGATGACATCTTGAAATGCCAAAGTCCAGGCCATCATTGCTTGAGCAAACACCCTGGAGCTTGCCACGCCAAACATGGTGCGCAAATTGCACAGATCAACAAACTGGTCAGAACTTTACCTCGCGAGGGATGCGTGCTTCGTTGTGAGGTTGTCAAGGGGAAGCAGAAGAACAAGAAAGTTGTCTACGTGAAACTCATTGTAGGCAGGGTCTTTTCTCCAACCTAAGTCCTAGGTAATGTTTTGATCATGACCCACGAGGTAGACTTATTTTGAACCTGACTTCATCGCAGGAACTCCAAGTAGATCTGTTTTTTTTGTGCATTGTGATGCCAAAGTGAGCAGCTCAAGAACATCAACCCATCACCGTACTAAGTCTAAACCACTAATACCAGCGATGCAATAACCCATGTCATCTCAAACAATTCATAATTCATTTCGTGCCGTACTCATTGCCCATAGCCCATAGCGCAATGGGCCATGGGCCATATTCAAGCAATTCGTGGCCAACGACAAATTATACGTTATGATGAGTTATGATGAGTTATGATGGGTTGTGATGGGTTTTGATCCCTTCAGTTATTCTGTCATTGCTTTCCCTAACGTACCACTTGTGGAATTCTGGGATCGCCCATATCCGGTCCCCAGTGCGGTTGGACAGTGGTATCGGTATCGGTATCGCATGTTGTGAGAAACATGCAGTTATTGGCTATTGGGTTTCCAGCCGAATGATTTGATTCATATCCAATGATGCGTTTTTTTCAATGTCCCGCGCGTCAGCGCTGAACAATTTCATTGTTTGCCTTATGCTAAGTGATCACGTGTAGCTGGTAAATTAGAAACTTACTGTACAATGTTACATCATCAAGTTTCGGATCAAAAGAGTCACAGATTCATAGACTTAGACTGTTATTATTGTCTCTGTTTGCATTTCTTTTGGCCACTACCAAAGCATTGATCTGTCCGGGGTGATAAATTTGCGAATGTAAGTGTGTACTGGAAGAACATTTCTGGTACGGCCATTGATTTGGGGTCTCCAAAATCGGAGCTGCAGGCTGCAAACGTCCTTTGAGATACTTTTTTGCATTGCTGCGACTTCCTCATGTTCATCCATCAGCATCTTCAAGCTCTGACAAGTTGAACGCCTTCGTAAACAACGTCAATTCTGTAAGGATTCCTCATCAACTGATTCTGGAACCACTGCCGCTAGGTAACTTAGTGGCAAGAGGACATCAGGGGTCATGACAAATCGGGTTGTTTGAAGTTGCAAATCAACTACAGGGTGCGAAACATTCATGACTGTTTATCAGATTCAAACACTGTCTTCATAGTCCATAGAAAAATCTCCTGGACAAATGCAGAAATTGAAAAAACATGTGACATGGCCCAGAAATGTCAACGTTCACATTCAATTCAAGAGCGCGACATTAGGTCAAGCACAGGCATAGGGATCCGGGGACTCCAGTTACCGCTTTCGAACCGATATGATATGAGTGCCATTCGCTTTTCAAAGAAAATAGGAACATGTAGGATATGATTTGATTTCATTCTGCCAGGACCAATCATGCTTCATTATCGCTTGCGGACGTGCGGCCATGGCCACTATATTGATCCACAACATTCCGAACCCTTGATGAGGCAAAACAAATTAAGCTTATTCTCGTTTAACTGATGAAGCAGAATCAACTCAGAAAACAATTGACCGCAGAATCTAATTAAAACATTACTAGTCTGACTAGTCTCTGGTTATTCAAAACGACATCGTTGATCATGTTGTTTTTCTCAATGCAATTTCTATGAGGCATGGACAATGCTGATGTGGTCTACATGATACATGTAATTGTGGCATTATGTCCAAACATCATCCAACCCAACCATGAAGTCAGATTTTCGTGGGGCTCCAAGGAAGCGACCTTGGCAAATGTGGGATTTGGTCACAGTTCGAGTTCGGACTTTGGCTTTCGACCGTTAGCCCACTGGAGAACTGGCAGGTGTCAACTATGGACGTGGTTTACGAAACATGGCAAAAATGTGCATTAATGTGCATCAAGTGGTTTACCATCGATCTAGGCATTGGGTGAGAGTACATAATGATGGGGCTTACAGGCTATAGGCTATAGGCTGTATGCGAGGTGAGACTTGGAACTCAAGGCGAGGCTCTAGGCGACTCTAGGCTACGTACAGGCTGTTGCTGCACACACACAAACATGGTCACATGATCACATGGGCCACATGGGATTGTTGGTTGGGTCATGGAAAAGGATGGCAAGTGGGCCATGGGTCACATATGTTTCTCAAGGGAATGCCTTGTGGCTTTGGATCTTGCGCATTCAATTGCCATGAGTGTCACTCCCTACATCAAATAATCTACGGATTGATGAATATATTTTAAATAGAAATATATTCATCTCCTATACGGTATACGGTATACGGTATAGCCTGTAGCCTATGCCGCATATACTCTACTGATATTATACTATTTATGCTTGACTTATACTTTTGATGATGATATTGATGCTGCTTATACTCAAACTTATACTGTACTGTATACTGTATACTGTATACTGTATACTGTATACTGTATACTGTATACATACTGTATATTATACATCCAAACTATTACTTAGGGACTTGGGCCTAGAACCAAAAAGAGGTTGGAGTTCGTTGGAGGGGACAGCAACATGATTGTATCATGCCTGCAAGCGGGTTCTCAGACATGTTCATTAGGTTCGTTTTGCCTCCGGCTTTTGATAGCTCTCATCCCAGGAATCAATGCAACGACTATGCATTGTGAAAGCCTTGAAAGTGTGTGAGGAACCCAGCAAAACCCGTGCCATGGGCCCGCCGGAGGATGTGCCCAAGGGGGACACGGGCGATGACTACAGTTTTTTGGATTCATCTTTGTTGGCCCACCACATTAACGCCAATGCCAGTGCGCAACATACACGTGTGCCTTCCTTGCGCGAAGACTTTCCGGGCACCATTGGCAAGGATGATACTTTCAGTGATGATAGCTTCCAAGGGGATTTGGATGAGCAGGAACCATTCGAATGCGAGGAAGAGGAGGAACGAATCTACAAAGAAGAATCTCACCTTATTGGGGTTGCCGGTTTTTTATTCCTGGGATTGTTGCAACAGTACTACAAAACCCAGAGTCAAAGGTGTGGTTAATCATTTATGTGAAGGTTTGATTCATATATAACTTTTGCGGCGGCTGTTCGGCAAAGCGGTGGTCTGGCAATCCAGTGGTATCAGTGTCAGTCTCAATAATTAGATTGATTTCAGACATTGTTGCTACAGGGATTTTGGTAGCAAAAACTAGGCTGATCAAGATAGTTGGGCACAGGTTGCGCAATATCGCTTTCAACATGCCAATTTGCGTTGTGAAAAATCAAACATCCACAACGAAAATTCTCTCAAGGACATGTCATTGTCACGTGATTTGGCCCAAATGAAATTGTTACGATTTCATACATCATAGACAATATTTGAATATTTGATATTAATAAGTGACATATGAGAGATGAGTCCACTGGTGATGACCCAATAGTGGTTTTCTTGTGAAACCTTTCCCAGACTATCGGATCGTTGATGTTGTTGATAGTCATGAAAGAGTCATCATTTTTCGCCTGTTCCTTTCTCGGGTTCATAGCTGACCGCTAGCTGACGCAGCGAACGCGAATTGATGTGTTTAGCTGAGGAGAAAGAGCGTGGTGCAGATCAGCAGGACGTTCAGAGTGATGCCGAATCCATGTGCTCGAGGAAGTCTACCCGGCAGCAGTCCACAGATGTTGCTATTTTGCAACGCGTTTTGGGTGACAGGCCTGGGTGCTCCTGAGCGTTTCACGATTCCCTAATTCATGCTCGGTATCATCCGCATCAATCATTGTCAAAGAACTCATCGGGTTCATACATGTCATTCCAATTAATTCAATTTGATTATTTAATTATTGTTAGTTTCAGATCATGATTATCATCATCATCTAATCTATGAATTTTTGCATCATTGAAAAACACATCCTTTAAACTGAAAGATGATAGATCATATTAATATGGATGCAATGTGAATAAATTAGATTGTGATGAATCATGGTGAGCTATAGGGGGCTAAAATAGTTTTTTTGACCGTGTTCAGCCTATAATCAATATATTATAAATTATATGTCTATATCGTCTATATCTATAACATCCATTCAGCCAGCCACAAAAGCAAACATCAATCCTTATGTCCCTGGCCCTAAATATTGTATGTATGATGCGGATGCGAGTTTGTGTTTGATTTACTTTCATGTCTCCAACAAGTCAATGGTTTCACCTTAGAAAAGTTTTATTGCCGTAGGCATGCTGCAGCCTGTGTTTGCAATGTTTCTTCTTTTCACTCTTTGTTCTGGCAACCCTGGTGTACATTGTATAGTCTGGGTACTTAGGGGTTGACGGCCACGACCAAGGGTGTAAGCGCCAGCACTAGTCTTTGCCTGTCAGGCTTCCGCTGAAGGATGGATTCCGTATGTATTTCAATCAGGCAAGAGACGTGTGGACCTTGCACGATTTGTCGCGGCGCCCTGCCTCATCGTATATTATTGGCTCTGCTGCACAGTTGCGGACACATGGAAATCATGAAGGCCGCTTGCCATTTGGAGGGTTCTGAGGGACACAGAGTGATTAGCAACCACGGTTTCGTCTTTCAAAGCCGGTTTCCAATACATGAGACAGGCAGTGTTGCAAAGTCGTTTTTCAGAAACCTGATGTTGTTTCGGAAATTTTCATGGAGATGGCGGTGGTGTGAAAATTGGTGAACGATGAACCCATTTTTGATGCAAACATAGTAATCGCGCAAGGTAGTAGCGGAAATTTCATGATAGCCTATAGGAAAAGAAAATTGTTCGAGATGAAGTGATGGTGTGGATGATGGTTGAAAATGATGAAGATGGTTTCTTTTCTCTACAGGTCTTTCTTCTATCCGGTGATTTTTCATTTCTGGTGTTTCTTTTTTGCCTCTGGCCTCTGGTGATATTCTTTCTCTGGGGATTTTTTGTCTCTTGTGATTTTTATCTTTTGTGATTTTTTTGCTGTCATATGAATGCCTGTCTATGGTCCACAGAGCGCTGTGATGATTTAGATGTCGTGAGGAGAAGCAAATCTATGGCCCTTGGTTGTATGGTTCGGGGCGGTTCGCGCCCATCATTACCAAATATTGATTTTACCAGGATCAAAGTATTCAGTGTTCAAAGTCACCAACCAGTCTTAATTCTATCCAAATTGACTTCGGGCTGCTATTGTCAAGAAGGATTGGCAGTGGCAATGACAATGCCATGATCATGAGACGGTGTACAACTGTACTGCTGTAATTTGTATTTATATTTTCTGGATTTTTGCCTTGACGTACTTGAATGCCATCATCAAAATTTGATGGTACGGATTGGTACGGTAGGGTGCTGTTTGTGCTTTACGGCATGGCTATCTCGATTGTGTGAAGATAATGACTTGATTGATTCGTTACGTTTTGACATGAGCAATTTCATGGTTGAACCCATGATCAAATCCTATCGTTATCAAATCAATTCAGACCAAAGCAACTGGTCATATCACACCAATGCTCAACTATATGACAGACATGATGCATATCAGAAAATTAAAATTCCATCATTTGGTTTTTAATTTCAAATTTTTTTCAGCGTGAAACCATATCATTTGAATCATACACATTCTCTGAGCCATTGGTTGCGTTGTTCCAGGGATCCCAGTATTTGGTGATTGCTAAAGCGTGTGTTAATGGGCGCGGTCCATCAAGAGCAGCCCATCAGCCCATCAAGCAACACCATCAACCATCATTATATCTTGCAAAGACAGATCACATACATGACAGTCCAGCTCTTTCAGGCGCTCTTGGTTGGCTCTACAACTTCTACAAGAGGTACACAGCTGACTCTGGTTCTGCGGCGAGCAGTTCTCGGGGCTGAAGCATTTTCTCAATTGCGCTTAACGGGCTTTGGTTTCTCAGAACGTAGTTCAGTACGTGCCATGCATCCCACCACCGCCAACATACCAAAGCGAATATGATTTGTGACTCGATGCCAACAGGCTTGTCACTAGCCAAGCACCAATTCGAGTTTCAACTTTCATTTCTCAGCAGGTATCAGGACTGTCATCATTTACATCCCATATGTGGCCCATAGTATGTATGTGACTATGACTATAACTGACTATAACTATAATCCAAAATTTAGATTGATGCCATGGGTAGCCTGTACAAGTTCGAAATGTAAAAACATGGTAAAGGACTAACACCAGCGATCCATTTTTAGCCCGTTCATGCTGACGACTGCGCGCACCCAAGCAATTCTTCATGGGCACATCAATTGGCAACAATTGTTTTTGCTCACTTGTGGCATGAAGGCGGCGTAATCAGAAACACATTTTCTCAACAGTTTGACATCTATTTCATTGGTCACTGTCACTACCTTAATCTAGACTATCTTATCGTCTATCAGGTTATCATCAATTTTCATCATGCCTGTAGTCTATAGTCCAGAGACTAAATAGTTTCTAAGGGTCTAGACTTTTGTAACCAAAGATTCCAACCACTATGAATTCCTTATGTATTTCCTGACATTGCGGCGCACAAACCCCTTCAGCTGCTGGTATCCAGCTTCTTTGTTTTGATGTAATTTATTTTTGATCATGAGCTGTTTGTTTTTACAAGACAGGGGACAAGTCTGTAGTTGGTGAAGGATTTAATGGAGTTGACTGGTTTCCACTAAACAAAGCTGGGTGCCTGGGTTTCGTTAGTCTCCCCTCTCGCATTTCCAGCCACATGGATTCTTGCAACAAGAACCTCACTAAACGCTATCATGGCCATGTGTTTTTCTGAGAACAATCTCGGATGTTTGGGATAGGAGAGTAGGAAACAAGTGGCCTTCGAGCGACATATGAGACATGTGCCGTGGAGTCACAGTAGCTGCGCTGTGAATCATCCAGTGTGCAGGTGCGTTTCTGCACCAATGCCAAGAATCAATGATGCATGATGGATGAACATGTTTGATCACAAATTTATGGGCAGGCAGACCTGCCAATCGTATGACTCACGCTGGCTGCCTTGAGCCCTGTCCATTGCCCCACAGAAACACGAACGCAACATGCCGTGTATTACAGTATATGGCACGTCGGAATCTCAGTCTTACATTTACAAAGATCATGAGAATGTGTACCGCATCGATCATTTATACAAGTTTAGCAACATGAACTGGTATGTTTCATGGTCGGTATAATGGTTCATAAGTCATATCATATATATCATCATATCAAATCGAATCATATCATATCATATCATATCCTACCAAATCGAATATCATATCGTTTCATTTCGTATCATACCTTTTTATATGAGCCGATTATATTGATACAATATACGCTATCTCATCAAAACATATCATATCAAATCAAATCATATCATATCATCTCAAATCGAATCAAATCATATCCTATCATATCATCTCAAATCGAAATCATATCCTATCATATCATCTCAAATCGAATCAAATCATATCCTTTCATATCAAATCAAATCATATCATATCAAATTAATTTATCATATCATAGCACATCAGTTCATAGTATCGTATTTTTTCATATCATAGCATATCGCCAATCATATTTGTATCAGTCAACTTCAATAGAGTCAATGGTTTTCTGGTTTCATCCTTTTTCAAACTCAGGGTGACACATTCTGTGTCACATCGCGTCGACAGATTGAAGCACGCATTTAGAGAGGTCTGAACATTCTACATTGCAGTTCACAGAACATTGGGCTACTGGCAGTGCGGCTTTGGCATTGGTGCGATTTGTGAGATTTCTCTCCTTGATTCAATTCCGCCTTGAAGTGTTTCTTTTCTCTCCACAGACTCAAGTTTGACAACGAAAAAAAGGTTGGCAGCCTGTGTTTCAAAGCATGTCCAGCTACCGGCTTGCGACTCACTTGTGACAGGATTCTGATTTATAAATCCATCGTTCTTAGCTCTTTCTCCCTCTCTCCATTGCCATCTTCACTCGTGAGACCGACCTAGGGGCAGAAATTTCTCAGATTTTGTTGGCTTGCCAGTTGACATTTCCAAGTCGTGTTATGTTTAGTCAATCAGTCAGGTGTCCATCATGGCAACGGTGTGATACGATATCTGATTTGCTGACGTCATTCGATTTGAATATCATGTGCTATAAGCTAGACAGGTAAGTTGTAAGTTATAAAAGATGTGCATAGAAATATCGTCACCGTCATTGTGATGGTTCATCGTACGTATTTGGAGGTTTTATGTTTTAATGTAATCTCAGTTGCAACAATCCAAACCCTTTGCCTGCGCTGTTCCAAGCACTGTCCTGTGGTGCGGACATGTTGTATACATCAGCTATTCCAGGGATGTTGGCTCAGTCATACTTGCTTTTCACCAAAATTTTCAATGTCTGAACCATCCGCACCCGCGCGACCCGCGCAACTCGCCCAACGTGCGCAACCTGAGCAACCCGAGCAACCCGAGCAACCGCCAAACAAGCGATCATATGAGGGTTCCAGAAAGATGGCGCGCAAATCTGTCAGATTGGACCACTACGAAGAGTTTCAAAAAAAGGCAGAAACTTGTCAGAAATCAAAGACCAACATTTTGTCACAGTTTAATTTCATTTGCTTTCAAACTCTCTGACTTTTTTGCTATGCCTTGACTAATCCTGTCCACGTGTCATGTCTTTCATTTTTGCGAAATCCTTTTCCTTGGCTAGTTTATTTTTAATTGTCGGCCGCTTGTTTGTTGTTTTCATTTGTCCAAATTTCAGTGTCAAATCGTGTGTAAGGATGAGTTGGAAAAAAAACGAGAGTACCTATCCATGAGCGCCGAAGATTTGAAGATCCAATTTGCCAGAAACGTCTCAGCCAACCAGAGGATGGATCAGTTGTTTGAGGGTCTTGAGATGTCCGAAGAGGATTTGTTAGGGCAGCATCTCCGTCTTCAGCATCGTCGTGTCGAGAACCAGTCTTTAGAGACCCAAGTGGTTACTTTGACGGAGGAGTTGAATAAAGTCAAAGAAAGACTGACCTGGCACGAGAACGTTAGAGACCATGTTTCGGCGGAGGCCAAATCAGCTTGTGGAAAGGTGCAGCTGCCAGACTGGCTAGTTTTGGAAGGACAGAAAATTATGTGAAAAAATGTCTCTCAGAGATCGTTCGAGCGAAGGGTTCTTCCTAGATCTTCTTCACATTTTGTGATTGCGTCTTCATGTTTTTCATCTTTGTTTGTTTGTCTGAGTCTTCATTCTCTTCATTTTGCCTTCTGTTTTTCCATCTTTTGGCATTACCTGCATTTTCATCGTGTTTCCATCTTGCTGCGCAGTTTTGTTTCCTGTTGCCAGGCACTGGTTGGTTACGTTGGTTACCTATGGTCCTATGGTCTATGGTCTTATGGTTGTGACAAAGGTTTCAGCCAAAGAGCCAATGAAGTTTTGAATTGTGGTCTGAACATTCCAGATTTCTATGTATGAGTATGATTTTATTTGATGATGTATTACGATGTATGATTGATTTCTAATATAGATAAATATATATATATAATATATTTATTTATTATTTATATAAACATAGACTAACGATATAACTCGACAAATTCTGTAAAGCTAACTGCTGGTCTGTGTTGATCTACCCAACTTATCCCTGTAATGCAGAATGTCTGTGGGTCATGGACCGTGAGGCCAAAATTGAGGAGATGCATTGCTTTTCAACCGGGAAATCCCTAGTGCTGCTTCCTTCCTTATCATGATTTCCGGTGAAGTAAATTTTTGAAGGGGAACATGCACAGGGTTGGGTCCAAACCACCAACTGGCAGGTAATGAGTCTAAACCTCGCCATTATTTCCGGGTAAGCGTGTTCAGTCAGCGACATGTTTGATTTTGGTATGTTTCCATCTCATCATTGATCATTTTCTTCTCTTCTTTTTGAAATCTCCAACATTCCATTGGGGCCGGGGCCAGCCCAAAAGGAATCCAAAGGAATTTTGTGATGCAATTACAATGCAATCATGCCTCGTGTGTGGAAAGTGTCGCTGCCATTTGCGAATCTTTGTGTGGTAGGATTCGGTGTTGGCTAGTTTTTGCGTTCTTCTCGTGCTCCACGCTGCTGCCATGAAAATGACGAAGATCAAAGTGGATGCTCCTGAGTCTTCCAAGGGCAAAGCGTTGAAGCACCTGAAAAAGCCTGCTGCTGCTAAGCAGTCCATGGTGAAGCGCAAAACTACCAAGAGTGCCCCAGCCACTTCTTCTAGCAGCAAGAAGACCGGGGGCGTGGTGACCAAGGCTGTTGCTCACAAGAAGGAGAGCAAGACAGTGTCCAAGAAGGAGACCACGACTTACATGTTCAATTCCCCGAATCGTGTCCCACTTCGCTACAGGATGTTGCATCCAGATTCGCCTGAGGGATCTGATCCGATTTCGGATTCGTCCCCTGCTGCAACGGTCGGCGATGATGAAAGCATCCACAGCTACATGTCCGACCTGGATCTTGCAGACTACAACGAATCTTTCGGTGTTGGCTCTCCCCGGGATTCCAAGGGCAAGTGCCTTTCCAAGGGCAAGTCCAGCAATTCCAAGGGCAAGAAGTGAGCCTGGGTTTTCAGTTGTTTGAAAGTTCAGCTCGGCATGTAGAAGAGCTGATTTTGCGCCAGTGTAGGTGCATACTTTTGGCCAGCCAATTGGCCATTAGGGGTTTTGGCGCCAGATTGGCAGTGAATCTTGGAAGGGAAAAAATAGCCTGTCGGATCCATGAGCGACTGTCAAAGCAAGCATTGGATCTCGAGGGTGATGTTGGGTGATTGCATTCACGCATCATGCAAATGACATCAACGACACCACTGTCACCACTTCCAAACACAGTGATTGAATGCAAAATAGCTCAGCTTCTGGACACTTTCATTGGCAGTTGGCACAGCATGTCATGCCAGATGTCATTCATTGACAATGCTGAGAAACCTGATTCATTCCTTATCCTGATCGTTGCTAATTCACTGGCATTTTCGCTGTATGCGACTGTATGCGAAATTTCCTCCTGACTTGAGTGAGTAGTTCCCACAGTTTGAATCGCAATCGTCATGATCCTAGCGCAGAGCAGCGATCCAGCAGTGCAGTTGCAGCGATTGAGGTGCTTACATATCTGCAGATTTTGGCCCATGTCAACAGTCACAATTGGAATCCACACATGATCCTCAAGATCCAAACGCTACCATCAACAATGTGCAGTATCAAGCATTCACACGCGCCTTTCAAAGGCAATTGTCAAGTCATTGAAGGCCGCATTGTGTAACAATTTATGGGTATCGGTATCGGTATAAGGTATACAGTATACGGTATGGTATGGTCGGTAATGAATTGTGATGATAATGAATTCTGATGGTTGACCTTATACACTAAAGTCATTTCAAATAATCCTTTTCTAAAGTCCAATCTAGTTTTGATTTTTATTGATTCATTAAATTCATTACTATTTAGCTTTGCATTTAATATGATAATTTATGATATGATAAATGATATGATTATGATTTTGATTTTTGATTTGTGATACATGATTTTGAATTTTCGATTCATAACTTCATGATTTTTGATTCATGATTTATGATTCATGGTTATTGAGTTATAGTTATAGTTATTGATCTATGATTTCTGATTTTAAATGTCTGTATGATTCATATGATCTTACATGATCATAACATTATGTAAAATACAATACAGTACAGTACATGAGAAATAGTGAACAGTACAATCTACATAGAGAGTGGGACATTCATGGAAGGCCGTCAACAGTCTATTACAAATCACTTTGTCAACTCTCTATTCGCAATCTACCAGCCTGCAAAGTTGGGATTGGGCGTGCAGCCATCGCCATTGTCTCATCCTTCTTTGTCGTTTCGCTCTCCTTTGCTTGCCAATGTCTGGGAGTACTACCAGATCATCAGATCCACACGGATCCGGGCGATGTTCACTTTGTTGGCCACATTTGGATCAGCCTCCTTTCCAACACATCACGGGGACAAGCGTGCCAAAGACCAAGCAAGAGTTGATCGATGCTTTGTCCGATACCTCCCTGGGAAGGTCAGACCTGAGTCCTCTCACTGTGAAGGAGCTCAGGCACCACTACCAACGCATTTGGAAGACCAAGCCTCACCCAAACAATCCAATGATAGGGGCGGCTTCTTTGCATCGGGATGAGTTGCGCAAACTTTGCTTGAAACATGGCATTGATTACCAGATTGGCAAGAAGCACTACAAGGGTGAGATGCTCGCTGATTTGAGGGATCACTGGGACAACCAGTGCCTGTTGGCAATTCAGCTTACGGAGGATGTTTCTGAGGCCTCAGTTCCATGGAGCGTGGTGGCTTCAGCTTCTAATGATGCGAGCCCTCCAGTGAAGACGCTCCTAGAAAGTATTCATTCCATGACCGGAAAGGCCATGAAAGGTTTGAATGCTTTGCCAAGTCATTAGCAGTTTTGGTACCGCAGGCTGCCATAGGACATAGGCTTCAGATCTGTGGGCATTCTACGGATTTGTTGTTTTCGAGTTCCGATCTGCAAATTGCTGCAGATCCTGAGTCCATTTATTAATTCGATTCATCGTACTTTCTGTACACAGTTTACAGTCATAATGAATGTTCCTTCCAGCTTTGAAGATCTAGCCAACTAGGCTGGCCCATCTTGATCATAGCAAGTAGCAAGGAAGTCTTGCGAGCTTCCAATTCTGTGATCGGCAAAAAATGAGACAGTGACAGCGCTGCATTCAACCAGCTTCTCTTCCGAACGAGACTTGAAAGTTTTCTTTTGCTTGCCTTGGCTGCTTTTGGGTTTTTCCAATGGAACTGTTCGAAGTGAACAATCAAAATGCTTCAAGTGAAACGGTGAACCAGTTTAGCAAACTTGATCACTGATTGCGTTGACATTGACATTGCCCACTGTGTGGGGCTGCATGGCGGCTGTATGTAATTTCGACGTTGACACTGTCCCGTTGCTGTCCTGGAAACCTCGAAATTTGGCAGATACTCAATGGCCGGCTAATCAGCTAATCAGCTGGGTTTGTTTTTTCCCTTAAGCAGGTTCCAGATGGTTTGAAAGCATGGATCCACCAGCATCCAGCTTCCGCTGCCGTTGAGATCATTTGCTTCGTGAAGCGGAAAACAAACATGTCGAAAAAGTTATCAAAGTTGTGAATCTCAGATTGACCCATGGCAGAAATCTCATTCAGCCAAGTTCTGATTGGATTTGGTATTTTATTTTGTGCATTTTACTGGGCTGGGAATCTCTGCATTGGCAACATGCCAAAGCTTCAGCCGATGTCCAAGAAGCAATGTCAGATGTATTTGACGAGCGTTGCCGGCGAGAAGATTTGCCTTTCATGCTCAGCTTCAAGATACCGTCGATTTTTGGACAGGCAACTTCGATGGTAGTGCTGTGTGGAACACATGGGCTGCATGGTTGATCATGTAGGTAGGCAATGATATGATGCAAATGATGGGTTATCAACCAATGCTTAATTCACCGTACCGTATACCGTATTTCCGTATACTGTATCTCTATGCTGTATGCTGTTTATATACAGCTATAGGCTATAGGCTATATACTTGTATTGTATCCCTGTATACTGTATACTGTATACTTGTATACTGCATACTGTATACCTTTCTTTTTTCACGTTAATCACTTTGACTATTTTTCTCATCCTCACCTGGACCAATAGTCTTGGGCCACTATCGCGATCATGCTGCAATCATGCCCCTGTCTCCGCCCTCAGGTCAGATTTCCTCGCTTTGGTGCTCACATCGTTTGACTGTTCATGCGATTTGGAACCTGGGCAGAAGATTGTCCGACAGAAGCCCTTTGGCAACGGCATCTCGGCAAGAGACTACATCGAGGAGCAGCTGGACGATGAGAATGATAAGACCAGTGATCCGCAGCTGGACGATGAGAATGAGAAGACCAGTGAGCCACCTCAAGTGCCCACCAGTTCATAATGCAATTCGATGAGATGTCAGATGCTGCTGTCAATTTTTAAATTGATGCAGCTGCAAATCAGCCTTGAATGGCCTACCTGTGGTGTGCCACAGTAGTAAAATTCAATGGGACTGCATCAGAGTCCCTGACTATACTATGTACTGACTATACTGGTTTCTCTTTTGTCCCGACAAGAGAAATCTAAACTGCACAGTTTCGGAACGTTAGCAGTGAGTGAGTCCGATCAACATGATCCGGAAAAAAAACACAAACCCGAACTTGTGAGAGCCATGGTGCAGTCATTCGGTAGGGTTGGCTGGAATTGGTGGCAACTTTTTTTGGGGAAGCAAGGTAACAATAAGGAACGGAACATGCTCACCAAACCTCCAATTATTGAAGGAACATCCATGAAGCAAAAAAGGGTTTGTGCTAATGTTTTTGTTGATGAAGGACGAGGGAATCTTGAACAAAGTCCCAGCAGAAATCAGCGAGGTCTCATCATTCAATCATGTCATGTCCCAAGGTTCATTGCCATTGCGTGAACATTCTACTACTGCTACTGCTACTCGTATGTTGGCATTCGGACCTGACATGATCTGACTTTGCATTAGGGGATGCTGACATGTGGCATTTGGGGATGTAGCGGGATGCGTATGTCATTGATCGATATTGAAATTAGATCAATGATATCATGAATCATACTAATATTAGCATGGTAATGGTCGTAACGAACTCAGAGTGAAATTTATCTCACATGTAGAATGTAAACACTACTATGTGATATGATATGTCGGATGCACTACTGATTGATATGATGCATGCAGTTACAAAATCACATTATACACGATGCATGATGCATGTATAATGTGATATGATATGATATGATATGTGACAAATACTACATGGTATCTGATCAATATTTGATATGATGTGATGAAATATGCAGTGAAACATGTTTTGATTCAGACGCAAATTCATATGAACCATATGATGTAGCATGTAATATGATTAAATATGAGATATGATATGATTTCGTTTTCAGGAGGGCTGCAGGCCGCATTCTCGCATTGTGACATGCGTGATGCATGCATTTTTGCATGTCATTTTTACAGGCTGCATTTCCCTGCATGCTGCAGAATGAATGAATTTGACATCCGCTCCTGGAGTCTGTCGGATCGAAGCATCCTATGATCCCTGAGCATCCGATATTGATTTCAATCAATATTTTCCTATGAAAAAATATTGATATTGATTTTGAAAAAAATATTGATAATATCAATATTTCTGATATTGATTTGTGAGGGAAAAATATTGATTTCAATATTGATTTGGATATTGATTTTAAAATCAATATTGATATTGATTTTTTAGGGTACCAAAATATTGATTTTTTTTGCCAAAATATTGATTTTTTAGGGTCCCAAAATATTGATTTTTTTGGGAGAGAAATATTGATTTTTCCTGCCCAAAATATTGATTTTTTGAAACCCAAAAATATTGTTTTTCTAGGCTCCAAATTATTGACTGTTTTGTTCACACTGTTTTGTTGTGTTCAATTTTTCCTTGTCTTTTTGAATTGTTTGAAGAACATGTTGGTATGTATATGAAATGTGTCCATGTCTATGTTGTAAATGTATGTGTTTACTTCCTTGTTCAAGGCTGTGTTTAAAGCATTTCCTGACAGACTCCCCAAGCATGAAAACCATCAAAGCTGCACCTTGAACATGGGGACCTGCAGCTTTTGGCTTCAGAAAGGTAAACCAGATAAAAGTTCAATAGCCATTGGAAAAAAGGCCAAGACAAATGAAATATGTCAATTTGGCAACCTTTGCCAAAAAAAAATGAAAAAGGAACAGTAGCCCTTGGAAAAAGGGTTTGGTCAAATAACAGCAGATCCTGGCAGCCTATTGGCTTGGAACCCTTGGAAAAAGAATGGCATCCAGCAGATTTGTCTCAACTGAAAAAGTGTTGGGGCAGAGCAGGGGGACAACCACCAAGGAAAAGAAGAAGTTTCCACCATACCAGTACCATTGAATGCATTACCTTTTTAAATCTATTTCTTAATAAATGTGAAGGGGGGCACAGCAAACCAAATATGATGATTTGCCAAAGGATTTGCGTATATGAATAAAAAAATAGATAAATAAGTAAATATGTATATATATATATAAAAATATATTTAATGAATAAATATCAATATTGGCATATGTAAATCCCATCACATATACACATAGAAATGAATGCATCCACATATACATACATACATTCAGGGGTACATACATACATACATGCTCACAGACACACATGCATGCATACATACATGCTATGTAGATTTGCGCATGCTGACCATTTGTACACATACTTGTGGTTTAAAAAAATCATGTATATACTTACAAACAATGTGTAGGCAACGGATATTCATGAGGGGTGCTGTTGGGTACAGATTCTGTTGGAACTAGCAGCTGTTGAAATTACACGTTTCCCACTGCAGCTTTTTTCAAGCTCAAGCTAGCAGCCCCCAGCCCTACAACTTAGCCTTGGGTGGCTGGAACAGCAACTTTTCAACCCTTGCAAGAAGGGTAGCCTTTGGGAAAAAGGTAATTTCCCAAGCAGCTCTTGCAAAAAGAGCATGCCATCCCAGCCATACAAGTGGGATAAGGAGAAATGGCAAAGGGATTGGGAGTGGTGGAATCCTTACAACCCTGTGGGGAGGTTGAAAGGAAAGGGCACTACCACCAGGGCAAGGCAAGCCAGAAGGCTGAATAAGCAGCCCAAAAAAGATGAGAAGCCCTTGGAAGAAGAGGCTGCAGGAAAGGAAGGGCCCTTGGAAAAAGAGGCTCCAGCAGCAACAGGAAAGCCCTTGGAACAAGAGGTAGCAACAGAAAAGCCCTTGAAAAAAGAGGCTGCAGCAGAGAAAGAGCCCTTGGAAAAAGAGGCCCAGAGAAACAAGAAACCTTTGGAAAAAAAGGCAAAAAAGACATGGCAGCCATTGCAGTTTTGGCAGGAGAAGGAGAAAAAAGATGAGGTCCAGCCTTTGGAGAAAAGGCAGCCAGGCAAGGACAGCAGCACCACTGGCACTGCCCCAGCTTCCCCCAGCAAGGAACCTGAAAAAGAACCTGATGAAGAAGGCTGGAATGAAGTCACCTACAAAAGAAAAAAACAAGAAAAGAAGAAAGAAACAGAAGAGGGCAGCAAGGAGGGTGGCAAGCCCAGCTGGAAGGATGTGGTCCTGAAGGAAAAGCCCTTGCAAAAAGGGCATGAAACAAAAAAAACAAGAACATCTGAAGGCTATGTGAGTTTGGGGAGCTCATCAAGCTCTTCCAGCTCCAGCAGCAGCACCACAACTGAGGTGGCCCCAGCCCATGCAGAGGGCAAGAAGGAAGAGAAGAAAACACTTTTGCAAAAAAGGGTGGCCCTGGACTGGCATAATGTCCTGCAGGTGAGAAAGGAGGGCAGGGATGTTGTCCCTAACAGCCATGTGAGGGCTGTGTGGGACCTGCAGGCAGCAGGTTGGGAAGTGCATGTGGTGTCCTATGCAGGACAGGAGAGGGCAGCAGAGGTGGTCAGCTGGGCCAAGAAGCTCCCATTGAGATGGGATGGCATCCACATAGTGGATAAAAGGGTGGGCCAGAGGGGCAAGGCAGCAAGATGCCTTGCTTTGGGCTGCACCTACCTGGTGGATGATACAGCAGAGATCTGCCAGGAAGCCTTGCAAAAAGGCATGCATGTGCTGCCCATCACAACAAAGTGGGAGAGGCACAGCTGGGCCTGGTACAAAGGGGTCCCTTCCTTTAGGGATTTTCCAGCTGCAGTGGATGCCCTGATTTGATAACCTTTGGAAAAAAGGTTGAAACAAAAAAGAAAGCCCTTGGAAAAAGAGGCTTGGGCCAAACCAATCAAAAAAAACCTTTGGAAAAAAGGTAAGTTATCAAGAAAGAAGGGAGTCACATTTGATAGCCTTTGGAAAAAAGGCAAATTCATTTTTTTGATCCAGCAAATAATCTTTGGGAAAAAGATGCTGCTTTTCTCTTGGGTGAAGCAACCCCCTCAAAAAGAGGGAACCTTTGGAAAAAAGGTGGTTGCCCACTAAGAGTGCAGACTGCTGAGGAGCCACAGGTGGACACCACCAAAGTGCACAGGAAAAGGTGATGGGCTGTTGTGGGAATGGGGGGGGGCAGGGGTGAACCTGCAAAGAATTGGTTAGATAATGGAGGTATTTGAAATGGTTGTGGTGTCTGATTTACGGGCCCCACAAATAATTTTGTTTTAGTACAATGGGTTGGCTTATGATTTTGGAAAAGAAATCAAACTGATTCAAGTGAATAATGTTGGTCATTCCAATGGATGCCATGGTGATTCAAAAGAGGTTAGCCTTTTTTTCAAAGGCTTGGGGGCAGCACCAAATAGTTTTTCAAGCTTCATCACATGTAAACCCTTTGAAAAAAAGGATGACCAAATGGTTAATTGATGA
This sequence comes from Symbiodinium kawagutii, assembly GCA_009767595.1. Lineage (NCBI taxonomy): Eukaryota > Dinophyceae > Suessiales > Symbiodiniaceae > Symbiodinium > Symbiodinium kawagutii. The sequence continues at coordinate 77,564 of VSDK01020943.1, forward strand.
TTTCCAATTGAATACAATTAGATATGTACTGTGAAACAAAATTGTTAACATGTCCAAATCTTTCCAAATCTGTCCAAATCTGTCCAAATCTGTCCAAAATCTGTCCAAAGTAGTCAAATATCTGTCCAAATATGATTTGGACAGATTTTGAACAGATTTGGACAGATTTGGACAGATTTGGAAAGATGTATTCAAATATGGGAAAAAATGAATTATCTGCAATCTTTTTGGTTCAAGCACAGCACCTGCTGATTCCCAAAAATCTACCATGGGAAAGGCAATGAAATCAATGAAGAAAATTCCCTTGAAAAAAGGGAATGGGAAGGCTTGCAAAAAGCCTCCATCCAAAACTGTGAAAAAGAACCCTTGTAAAAAGGGTACAGCAAAGAAGAATTCCCCTAAGCTGAAGCTCAGTGCTGCTAACCTCAATCAATTGGGGGAAATGTCCTGGCAGGACAAATTGAAAAAAGCTGGTGAGGAAGAGACTGTGGAAGGTGCCAAAGATTTGCTCCAAAAGATAATGAGCAGAGATGAGAAAGCCAGATTGTGGAGCAAACACAACACTTACTTGAAAACACATGAGGAAGAAAGAAAAGAATATGAGGCTGGCTCCAAGAAAGAAAAGGGGGACAAAACAACCCTGTGGCTCTTGAAAAAAGAGCACCCCAAGTTCCTTCATGTGTCCAAGGAGGTTTCTGGGGAGAGTGCAGCCCTGAGAAAAGAAAAGTGGGTGTCAGAGACAGTGATCCTCACCAAGTGGACTTGGGAGGAGCTGCAAGCCCACCTGAGCAGTGGAAGGATTGTGGCCAGGGAATGCCTTTCAACATGGGGGGTATGGGAATATTGCGACACGCAGGACTGGCAGCATACACAAAAAGCAAGGACAAAGAGAAAGGCCAGTTTAGGCCAAGAGGGGCAGCCCAACAGTGAAGATGAAGAATATTTCCAGCAGTGGGCTTCTGGAAATTTGCAAAACAATGCAGGTTTCCTTTGCAGTGGTGACAAAGGGCTTGCAAAAAGCTCAGGCAAAGGCCAGACCAAAGGTGGCAAAGGGAAAGGGTTTGGAAAAAACCCAAAAGGGAAAGGCAAGGGTCAGGAGCTTCCAGCCCTGACCAATGGAGAGGAAGAGCCAGAAAAAAAAGAGGAAAAAGAAGAAAGTGAAGAAGAGCAGTTCAAGGCTGCCATGAAAAAGGCAAAGAAAGCCAGAGACATGACAACAGCTTTGTGTGCTGATTTGGAGGACTGCTTGGGAAAAGCAAACCCTTACCTGACCAGGCAGGCAAAGCAGAATGGCTTGAAAGACCAGCAGATGCTGGTGGCAATGGGCAGCAAACTGAAAGATGTAGTTGCCAAGGGGGATGTGTCCCTGAAGAAATTGAAAGCCCTTCTGCAGGAGAATGCTACCAAAATCAAAGATGTCAAAGACACCATGAAAGAGATGAGGCAGCTGGCCAACAAAGCCAACAGCATTGCAAGCAAAGCAGAAACAAAGAACAGCAGCAAGAAGAAGTAATCCTTTGGAAAAAAGGAACACCTGAAACACAACACAGCACCCATCCTTTGGAAAAAAGGAACACCTGAAACACAAAACAACACCCATCCTTTGGAAAAAAGGAACACCTGAAACACAAAACAACACCCATCCTTTGGAAAAAAGGAAGAAAGGAAACACTGAAACACAAAGCAGCATTTATTACCCTTTGGAAAACAGTGTCAAATGCATCCTTTGGAAAAAAGGAAACCATTTGGAACAAATGCATCAGAAGTCTGAAAAAATGTGGAAGAAATCTTGGAAAAATTTTCCCATTGGCATTCACCAGCCAACAAGAAGCCTTTGGAAAAAAGGCAGTGCTGAGGATGGAAGCAAAGCTGCCAAAAAACTTACCTTGGGTCAGGGGTGGGTACTGTACTGTGGGCAGGGTTGTTTTGTCCAGCTGCTTGATTAAATATGTTCCCCAATGACCAAAAAACTTTAGGGGTAAGGTTGTTAACTTCCTAAAGAGGGGACATGGTTGTTGAAAACTCATAACTGGTAGAATGTAATGCCTAGTGCCTGTGAAAGCTGAAAAGCTTGTTGTGCTGCAGCCTTGGCCCACAGCAGTGGCCATAGCCAGGCACCCAGCCTACAAGTGAAACATTGTGAAAAACCTTTGAGAAAAAGGTTGCTTGCAAGTGCTGTGGCCATAGTGGCTACCAGGCTTTGCAAAAAAGGCTTCCTTGGACACAGGAAATGGATTCCCTGGAAATGAGGAGGAGAAGGTCAGAGGTTCTGACTGAACCCTTGGCAAAAGGGTATGGAGAGTGCAGGAGGCGATTGGTGGCCACAGAAGGCCCACAGGAGGAAGAGCATTTCAGGGGCATTCAATTGGCCTGCTGTCAGAGAGAGCTGAAAACCTACAAGGAAAAGGTGTGGATAGACTTGAATCCCCAAAACCAAGTGTACATTGGGCTCCAGTTCGAATGCAATGACCTTCCATTGCTGATGCAGCCTCATATCACCATTGGTCTCTATGAGGTCAAACAGAGGGTCAGGATGTCTAGCCTAGCCAGGAAGCTGGATATCCTCACCCAAGAATTTGAAACCTTGGAAAAAGGTTTGATTCTGTCACCTTTTGGCAGAGGGTGGCACTGGGAAGTGGAACCTGCATCAGATATGTACAATTTATGCAAGAGCCTTCGACAAGAATGCCAAAACTACTTTTTAGAGCCAACATGGGAGCCAACTTTCCATGTGTCTTGGCACTCCCTGTAGTTGGCTTTTGCACCATTTGCCAAAAGCTGCCAGCCTTTGGAAAAAAGGGAAAGCAAAATGGCAAGCCTTTGGAAAAAAGGATCCAGCAAAAAATTAAAAAAAAACAAACCCACCTTGGGAATTAACCCTTTGGAAAAAAGGGATCCAACAAAAAAGACCTTGAAAAAGCAATTCCTTGGAAAAAAGGATGACAGTGCAGCCTATCCTTTAAGGGGACAGGTGTGGAGAAAAGAGCCATTGGAAAAATGGCATGCTGCAGAACCAAATACTGAGCTAACAGCAGTGTAGAAAAAAGGAGGAATGGGCCAGGGTGAGTCAATGGCTTGGGGTTGGCACCAAAGAATTGTTTAATCTTATGGGTCACAGCTCATGTTTTTAACCCAAGTATCATGGTTTAAAACAATGTTTTTGGTGTCCAACAAAACAGTTTTTTGTTTAAAATATTGAATTTTGAAATCTAAAAATATTGATTGTTTGTTTAAAAATATGGATTTTGTTTGTCCAAAAATATTGATTTTTTGTCCAAAAATATTGATTTTTTTGTCCAAAAATATTGATTTTTTTGTCCAAAAATATTGATTTTTTGGGTGGTCAAAATATTGATTTTTTTTCTCAAAATATTGATTTTTTAGGGGCTCAAAATATTGATTTTTTCTCCCCAAAAAATCAATATTGGATATTGATTTTTGGCTTTGAAAACCTATGAAAAAATATTGATCCTCAACCCCTCTGATTTCAATATTTTATATTGATTACAATCAATATTCAATATCATGTTTCTGATATTGATTGTAATCAATATCGGATGCTCAGGGATTGATATTGATTGTCAGTTTTGTTATCGTGATCATGAATCATGATTGCAAATGACGTCATTACCCATTGGTTCACAGTTGAATGATGCCCTTGGTCAAACGAACTCGTTGCGCACTCATTCTAAATGACTGTCGCAAACTAAACAAAATAAATTGTTCCCACCTTACCCATTCATCATCAACGATTGTGAATGCAATAATGAATGATAAGTGATAAATGACGATCAAATTCATTTCATCATTCATCCAATTAGCTATTCACCATGGCCAGTTCGAATCGCGCGAGGGAGCAGCCCGATGTTGCAGCACAGCGATGTTTGCAGTGCTGGCCCATGTCAGGCGAGCCTCCTTTTCAGCATGTTGTCAAAAGGGCAGGCACCGGATCCCCTATGCCAAAAACGAAGCAGGGCATTGTAGATGCTTTGCTGGAAGCTTCTGGCGATGGCGGCTCTAGGGATGACTTGATGTCTCTGACCCTCAAGGAGCTTAAGTGGTACTACCAGCGGGCTCTGGGAACCAGGCCTCACCCTTGCAATCCATTGATTGGAGCATCGTCTTTGCGAAAGGGGGCATTGGTTGACCTTTGCCAGCTTCATGGGATCCACTTTGAGAAAAAGAAGCTTGACTCGACCCCCATGGCCGAAATGTTGTCGCAATTAAGACAGCATTGGGAGGATCAATGTCATTTGGTGGACCAACAAGGGGTGCTGGAATCTCTTTGGGGTGCTGACTGTGGATTGGGCTCGCGTGGAGATGATTCATCTTTGGCAGCTGAGCCTGATCCGATGGCAACATTGCAAGAAACCAAGAGTTTGTTTCTCAATATCCGAGCCATGGCAACCAAAGGCCTGGCGTGCTTGGAGCGTTTGCATTGAAGTTTCGTAGTTTCTGGCTGCGCTGGCTGAGATATGTTTTGTCACTGTCATTATGTCACAACATGTTCTCACCCCCATTGCTGTTGCGGGTATAATTCGACGCACCTCTTCTATCCGGTTGTGAAAAAATCCAACATAACATGCACTGTACACATTTGTTTGGATGAAGTGGGCTAGCGGCTAGCGCTGGTGGCATGACGGTGACCGGTTTCTAATTTCCAAGCTGCGCAGATTGCACGGAATTCGCAAACAATAGGTTACTTTCAACCATTGCGGTTTGCCAAATGCAGAAAATGACTGATGTTTTCCATCCCGTTGGGTGTGAGATGATTTGTGAATTGTTGACATTAACATTGATTTGGTTTCTCAGAACTATGGGCCGCTTCCAGAGGACCATATGTAAGGGATTACATTTGTGACTTCATCAGTCACCATCAAACAGTTTGAGTTAAATCAGGGCCCCCTTCCAGCCATGGAGTCCATACATTGTGCTTGGAGATCAATTTTCTCCATTTATTCGTGAAACGAAGCACTGCGGGGCATTGACGCCCAGGTCTTTCACAAGTTTGATCAGAGCGATATGATCATTATGATTGATTGATGTATTGCGGTGGTACAGTATGTTATAGTCTTAGCATAAACAGATGAATAATAAACGTACTAACAGCCAAGGACAATTGCACTTTATAAATAATTATATATGTATTATTATTGATTTGATTTATGATATATTTAGCACATAATATTTTTTTATCTACAGTATACACTGTAGACTGTACTGTATAATATATATATATATATAATTGTATATTATATATATATATATACATATTATATAGAGATAATATATGATATATATGCAACTCCAGCTTCAGAACCTTCATTTGAAAAGGCTCAAACTTCACACCACGATTTGCTCGTGCATGTGTGACCTGGCCACCACTTGCCCACATTGCCTATAAAGACCATTTTCTGGGAATGATGCATTGGCATTGGATACGAAAACAATGGGGCAAGATGGATTGAACAATTGTGGAATGGAAACGTGAATTGCGGGCGATATGGCCGCCAAAACCAATCCAATTATCAAGTCGTGTTTTTTCGCAGAGGGTTTGATGATGACATGCGAATTGAATCAGTAATGTTCCATTTTGATGCAAATGCTAGATTTGGCAACAAATATGGAGTCTTGGATTGATTGGCTGCTTGATTCGGATTTTCCATTTTTTGATATCATTTGAAAAAAATGTTTTGGAATTCACATGATGGATGCAAAAATGCATGCCATTGACTTCTCCATGTGATGTTTGACCTACTTGTATTCCAAACCTGGTGGCTAAAATCAGGGCGTTTGCAACATTCAACTACCGACCAGCATGAAATTGGAACGTGTTTGCATTCAGCCAAAGACTTTTGGTTACATTTGCAACATCAACGCCGGCGTCCTTCAATGCCCCACACTACAGGTGAAACAAAGGCAGCCGGATGCAGATTGTTTTTGAGTGAGGCCAGAATGGCAATCAAAAAATAATCATCCTGCAGGCAAAGGAGGCTTCGTTAAGAGGCCACACAACAACACCAAAAAAAAATGTTTCAACGGAGATGCTTTGCTTGTATGATTGAAGTGTCTTAAGCAACATTTCACATATCATGCATATCATATCTGATTCGGATTGATTTTGTCGGGCAATGGCCAAATCATTGCGCAAACTGAAAGACCATGTGGTGAACATGCATGTTTTTTTTTGAAAGGTTTCAATTTTTAGGGAGGCATGCAACGGTACAGGCCATGGATCTTTTGCTTGCGTCGATGGTCAACATATGATGCTTCATGTTCAAATCATCGAGATGATTTTCGAAAACTTCAGAAAATAGTTGTAGAAAGAATCTGAACAGTTCTGGATTTGGCAACTTGTAATTTTTCTTGGGAAGTACAAATCTTCTCGAGGGTGGTTAGAAACTTGTTTCCTGATTGCATCACAAACAACATCGACAGTAGATTGTTGAACTTTTTTTTCACGCAAAGCCACAATGCAACATCTTCGGCAGAGTGTTTGGAACACTCTTGATTACTTCTTTGCAGAAGAACAACATTTGCGGTATGCAGCACGCAGTTGACGTTGCAATGCAGTTGTGGCTACCTCAAATTTTCTTTTCTTTCTTCCAAGGTAATTACAGACCTTCATCGCATGAAGTTTCGTCAACCTTAACTTCTTTTTTGTCCAGAAGTACAGATTTTCACCAGAGTCTTTGGAAAACTGTTTACTATTGGCTCCAGAAAAAAAAATACAGTCCACAGTTGAAGTTTCGTCGACCTTAATTTTTTTCGAGAAGTACAAATTTTCACCAGAGTCTTCGGAAAACTGCTTACTATTTGCTCCAGAAAAAAAATTTACAGTCTACAGTTGAAGTTTCGTCGACCTTAACTTCTTTTTTTCGAGAAGTACAAATTTTCACCAAAGTTTTCGGAAAACTGTTTGCTATTTGCTCCAGAAAAAAATTTTTCAGTCTACAGTTGAAGTTTCGTCGACCTTAACTTTTTTTTTTTCGAGAAGTACAGATTTTCACCAGAGTCTTCGGAAAACTGCTTACTATTTGCTCCAGAAAAAAATTTTTCAGTCTACAGTTGAAGTTTCGTCGACCTTAACTTTTTTTTTTTCGAGAAGTACAGATTTTCACCAGAGTCTTCGGAAAACTGCTTACTATTTGCTCCAGAAAAAAATTTACAGTCTACAGTTGAAGATTCGTCGACCTTAACTTCTTTTTTTCGACCAGTAGTCCAAAGTTTTTGGAAGACTGTTTCGTACTTGTTCGGGAAAAACGATTCTAGATTGAACAGAGCAAGTTTTCGACTGCAAGTTCTCGTGCTTTTTTTTGTGCTCTAGTTTGTGGTTTTCATTTTTTGGGCTTGAGGCAAAAGCACAACTACTCAGCTCAAAAGAGCACAACAACTCCCAATCCAGACCACAACAAATAGCACAAGAAAAAGCACAACAAAAAGCACAACTACTCAACCAAAAAGAGCACAAGAACAGCACAACTAGTCCCTTCAAAAGTGCACAACAAAATGCTGAGGAGCCGCAACCCAAGTTTATATTTAAATTATTAATTACAAGACCACAAACTAGAGCGCAAAAAAAAGCACAAAAAGTTCCAATCTAGAGCACAAAAAAAAGCACAAAAAGTACCAATCTAGACCACAAAAAAAAACACAAAAAGTACCAATCCAGACCACAAAAAAAAGCACAAGAAAAAGCACAACAAAAAGCACAACCGACCACAAGAAAAAGCACAACCAAAAGCACAAGAAAAAGCGCAACCGCTCCGCAAAAAAATCCCCGGACATTTTTCGATTAGGAAAGAAGAGTAGTTTGGTTAATTGCTTTACTATTTCTGTTCCAGGTTGCCCCCAGTTCCTCCCCCTTCCCCTCCC
>VSDK01020943.1:85528-131837 GCA_009767595.1 Symbiodinium kawagutii
CACCTCTCCCCCCTCCCCCCCCCTCGCCCCCTTTCCTCTCTCCTCTCCTCCCCCCCTTCTTCCCCGCTGCCTCATCCCCCCCCCTTCTCGCTCAAGCGCCTTACATCATTTGTCCTTTTCTTTTATTTCCTTTGACGTTGCTGTTTCTTCATGACCATCCCTTGTATTCTGCTTATGCTCGTCCTTTGGTTTTTCCTTGCGCTGCTATTCTTCATGGTTCCTTTTCTTGTTTCTCCCCGCCGCCCGACTTTTGCGTCTCTTTGATTTGACGTTTCTAAGCTACGTTCAAGCATCCCAACATTTATGTATGTTTTTTCCATGGACCTGGACGTCCATATATATAGCAAATCAATAAGCTTTTGATAGCCTATGCAGCAAGCACATGAAAACCAAATTGACACAATGTGATTTCGTTTTTTGCTTGTAATCTCATGTCGGTCTTATGTCTTCAGGTTCAGTTGTTTTCTTTCCATGCTGTATTCACCAATGTTGGACCAACGCCATTCATTTCATTATGCAATTGTCCATGCCACACGTGCATGATGTGGTCTTTCCAGCTACCGGCCGAGCTGGTTCGCCACAGCGGTGTTACAAATGTGTGTGATGATACGGTATGAATGGTATGTATGTCACATGTTATGTTTTGTTATTGAACATGCCAAAGTCAAAGTCTACTTGCAAGCCGTCGCAGACATTGGAAAAAAGGAATGATAGACGAAGAAATGCAATGTTGGCGCCAAAGTTGCGCAATATGAAAAAAACGTAAAACAAAAGCACATGAACGCAAGATCAAGATGACGTTCGCGCTTGTTCAAGATTCGGAACAGGCAACATTTGCAGGCAAGCAACTGCGAGGCAAATGCCGCGCATGAAAAAATAAACTTGTGATTGCAGTCGTGACCCCCCGGGTAATTCTGGAGGGGGTGTTTCAGTTGATGAAACAATTTTTGCCAAGTTGGGTCGCCAACTGCTAGCGTGTAGTGGCGTTTGCCCAGGTGTCGGCCCCACACTTCTATGTGTGGTTATGATTGAGATTTCTTTTGTGGTCTGAGCCAGTTTGAGCGCACAAACTTGTCCATTCTATTTCTATTCATGTTTTCTCCAGGATGTGTCAAGGCTTGCGTGAATTTTTGCGCAATCCAGTCCAGTCAACAGATCCTTCCGGGTATTTGTCAATGACGAGATGATATGTTTATGCCGTCTGCCGTTTTCAAAAAAAATGTGGCCGAAAACAAACATCGTTTTGGCCAAGTCAAGGGCACCGGTGCTGCATCAATGACAACGCCTCGAAAAAGGTTCCATCATTCCTTGTCCAGTTAGCGTTTGAGTTGCTGCCTGATCAAACAAATTAGATTATGCATACGTTGAACTGTGCCGGGCCTTGCCCGTGCGTGAGCTGGAAATAGTTATTTACTTCAAGTGGACAGGGTCCGCCTAGTCCTGAATTTCTACATAGATTGAATTTTCTGCTTTCTCTGCGCAATCAAGCCATCGCAAGCGGTTGCTTCAGCTGAACATGCAAAGTCAAAATAGTTTGTCAAGGCCTACCCAGGACAAAGCAACAACAGATGCGCAGATATTAATTGCTTTCCAGAAGCATTGACGCACTGAAATATGAAAAGACCCTGGCGTCATTCCACATCAACCGCTCCAACATCCACAACTTCGATGTGACCGCGTCCTTGCGATGTTATTGATTTTGTAAAAAGAAAAACCGCAGTCTCTACACATTCATCACGCTGATCAGGCATGCAATTGATCATGTCCGAGAACGTTCTTTTGATTTCTTGGACATTTCTTTGTGCAGATGCCAGTGAGCATGGCCAACGCTTTTTGCCTCTACACGTGCCTTTACACCTGCCTTGCTAATCATTTCAGCATGGCAACAAGCGACGTGGAAAAAAAAAAGGTCTGAAGCTGGAGTTGCAGTCCTTAGGCTGTCTATAGTCAATATTCATTATATAATGTAATATATAATAGATATCATATGATAGCCTTATATCACATGAATAGACACGAGCATGAGGGCATGAACTGCCTCTTGGCAAAAGCATCGCGCTTTGGGTTTGGGCCACAAGCGCGGTGAAGACGTGTCAGTCAAGAAAACGAGCCTCTCGCGGGATTTTGTTCAAGTTGGGAACTTGAAACTTGAGCTGAGCTTCCAAAGCGGGAGCGTGCCATGATGTGTCCCGACACCCAGCCGCTGCCTGACGATGAGTTTTGGAGCCTGGAAACCGAGGACTTCAAACCTCAGTTTTTTCAGGCCGAGTTCTAAACGTGTGCCTTGCGTCACCAGACAATGGTGAATCATATCCACAATTTGGATTTTCCCAAAGATCAAATAGTTTCTAATCACACTGGGAGGCGATGGAAAGGTATGGGTGTGATAATTTTCCTCATTGGATGAATATGCGAAAAACAAAACCAAAGAAGTGCATGATGTCATGGGACACATAGATCAACATATTCTTCCTGTATTGTTGCTAGGTGAGTTGCACATGCCCTGGGTCTTGCATACTCATCTTCCCCCAAGCCCTCTGCGGAGCGGTGGTAAAGTTTGTGTCCCGTCGGAAATTGTGCAGAGATTTTGTACAGAGACTTTCCAGAGGTGTCTTGACCATAAATCTTTCCATCAGATTTAGCACAGAGAGGAAACACAAACATCTTGCTTGAAGATGTTCTTTGTTTGCGTCACGATCTTCTACTTCTACCTGGATCCTGTCAAGAGATCTACTGCCATGATGATGCCAAAAGACTTCCGGTGTAGAACTTCTACCTAGATCTTGTACAACGATTTCCTGAAAACCTCTTGCCAAGAGAAAATACATAGAAGCTTCCTACAGAAACCTTTGCGAACCACTACATAGAGATCTTCCACCAGGATCTTGAAAAGAGTTCTCCTCTGCAAAGATCTTGCCCCCCAAAAAACAGATTGACAATTTCTGCAGCCCATGAATCAAAATTTTGGAAGCAAGGTAATATAAGGAATCGAGTCTTGCCAATCATTTTCATCATTTTTTCAACAGTCTCACTGGTCATTAGTCTTTAAACTTTGGATTTTCAAACAATTTGGTCTCGGAAGGAGGCGTGGTAAACCATAGACTAAACCCTAGTCTAACTCTTCCAAGAAAACCCTTAAAGCAGTTTGAGATCTTGAACAAGGATTTTGCACAGAGACTTTGCAGAGATGTCTTGACCATGAATCTTTCCATCAAATTTAGCACAGAGAGGAAGCACAAACATCTTGCTTGGAGATGTTCTTTGTTTGCGTCACGATCTTCTACTTCTACCTGGATCCTGTCGAGAGATCTACTGCCATGATGATGCCAAAAGACTTCCGGTGTAGAACTTCTACCTAGATCTTGTACAACGATTTCCTGAAAAGGATCTTGAAAAGAGTTCTCCTCTGCAAAGATCTTGCCCCCCAAAAAACAGATTGACAATTTCTGCAGCCCATGAATCAAAATTTTGGAAGCAAGGTGATGTAAGGAATCGAGTCTTGCCAGCCGCGTTTTCTTTCAAACAATTTCATTTGCTTAGTCTTAGTTGCTTAGTCTTAGTCTTTAAAATTCTGATTTTAAAGCAATTTGATCTCTCCGAAGCTGGGTCTTTAAACACTGGGTTGCAAAGAAAAATGATCAACGGAATTTGATGTCCTTCACAAGGATTTTGTACAGAGATTTTGTATAGAGGTCTTCACGAGGTATCCTTTTGATAGGATTGGCCCAGAGACGAAGAACATGCGATTGCATGGAGATGTTAGAGCATCTGTCTTTGTAGAGATCTTCTGCCGGGGGTTTCCTACATACAAACATATAGTCATATAGTTTCTCTGTAGATCTTGTACGACGATCTTCTAACATTCTTGTCAAACATAAATGCCTTTTAGTATCTATTTTGTTCGGAGAGACCTTGTAGTAAGCTCTCCTACAGAAATCTCAACGGAAATTCTTCACATAGAGATCTTCCACAAGGATCCTGTGCACATTTTGCAAGAGGATTTTGTACAGAGTTTTCGTGTCAGTGTCAGTGACTATATGGTGTGTTCCCGTTGCTCTATGCTGAACCTTTCCTTCAGGACACTCACTTGAATCACTTGAGTCATGGAAGGTTTCATGTGACTGACAATGTTGGCAGTCGACTTGTGTGCTTTTACCAATCCCTACCCCAACACTGTATGAGGTCCTTTGCCAGTAGGTATGATTTCAACGTTGGAAGTGTAGATATAGTAGGAAATAGGAAGGTAAATTAATGTACTGTACGGGATATACGGTATACCTGTATACAGTCATTTCATCTTTGCCTCATAGGCTCATGTATTTTGTCAATAATAGTTCGGTTATGATCATGATGTGGATCATGATGATGATGATGATGGCTGTGTGAATTTCTGATGCCCATGTCCAGAGATGATATGTGATATTATTACTGTATTTGCATATTTGTTTTATCGTTTCAACAGCCTCTTGCAGCTACGAATCAAATGCTAAAAACAATGTATTATATATGTATACTGTATAAAAATAAAAAATATAAGTTGTCGTTATATTATACCTGAGAGGCATTCAAATATCAATATCATATTGAATCAAGTCTTACAGAAGATCATGTTATCATTTGTCATACTTGAATCATATCCTATATCAATATCAAATCATATCATACAGTATACATCAAATATCGTTCATTTACCGGTTTTCAACATAGTTTGATATATAATATATATGTTATATAATATGTAATGTTGAATTTCATGAGGCCATTTTCCCATTATCATTTGACACAGTTAAAGATATGTTACGAAGCATTTTACCAACCGAATAAGAACCAATCACATTTTTTGTCGCAGCATACTGCATACCGCGTAATAGAAACACTTTCAAGATTCGTTAGGTTGCAAAAACATCATGCGATTTGAATTTGATATTACATGATTTAAATAAAAACACATTTTCTATGTTATGGAATTGTTTATTGTTTGTAAATCAAATATGCTTGGAAACCAATTGTTCATGAACATGTTGGTCCCAACAGGTTCCAACCAATCCAATTGTGATATTGCAGGCTGATTTTCCTGGACAAGATGGCTTGGATACTGCGCGGTCCCCACACTCCGATGCGGGACGCTTCCAGTTTCCTGATGCTGCAGAGTGTGGCCGGTTGGTGTTGAGCAAGACAGGGATGCCGGCCAGGCTTTCCAATGTCATGAAGAAATCCGCGAACCGCGAGATCATCCGTGTGTCCACGCTTTGCAGTGGATCAGATGCTGTGATTCAAACAATGGAGGACCAGTGTAGCCATCATGTAGTTCACAATTTGTTGGGCATGGTTGTCCTTACCACATGCAAGGACTATACATTCGTGTGCAGTTTTGATTTTCGACATTCTAACTATTGGTTCGGTTCCAGCCACGTTTCTGTCCATGTACAGGAAATCCCCGAACATGCGGGCCAATGTTCATTTCATTTGTCGGGTTAGCGGCGAGGACCTCTTCCGTGTTGGCCGTCAACTCGTCACAGGGGAAGTTGCCGAGATCGACTGCTTGACTGATGGGGTGAAGACAGTTTCGCACGAGCTGTCGTGTGACAGCGACCCTGCAGTCCAGAAATGGATCACCCAAACAGGTCGAGCCAAGATTCTGGTGAATGAGGTTAAGGACCTATCCTCTTCTGCCCTGTTCAACTTGCACACCAAGTCTTGCTGCATGAGACCAAACTCGAAGGTTGCCATTTGTGGATGGACGTGCTGTGATGCGTGTCTGTCTCAGTTGTTGAGCAAATGGCTATGTAGCCAGCAATCTGATACTTCCCACCGTTATCATCATGAATTATCGAATCAACCATAAGAACACATTATAAACTATATTCTATTCATATTAACAACAAGGAGCCACCAAACCACACTTAGATGATAGATCAAGATCTAGAAAAGGAAAGTAGGACACAGGATGCAATTACACCGCGAATCAAACGAATCAGGCATCCTTCCTCTGCCTTCGACAGCGTCAGAGTGTCCTTTTTTCCTGTGAGAACAATTCATGGTAGTCGGTAGTGTACAAAGGGATTTCCAAAATCAAATTGGTTCTGTCCATTACAAGTGTTCCACTGTTCCAAGAAATGAAGCACTGTGTGTTTGGGGAAATCAGGCGGCTTTGTTGAAGCATTGGAAACTCAACAATTTCAGCTCCCAGTTTCTGCAACGAATTTGCTTAGGAGTTGGGGAATTGCATCTCTGTCAGGTTTGGTTCGCTGGGTCACAAATTCCTGTGAACTTCATTGTTCGCCCAGGTCTCGCAGAACCCCCAGACGATCCAGAACTTGTGTGGCAGACGTTACTGGAGGCACCGGCGAGACATTCAAGGCCTTCGCGGACTATTTGGGTTCAAGTCAACCTGAATATTTCTATGGCGAAATGGTTTCTGGGTTCACAGCATTGTCGGACGGGATTGTAGTAAAATTGAATTGAACTGTTGGTTATATATATTTATATCAAACTATTTGATATCAGAATATGTATGAATCATTATCTGATTTGGTTAGATGATGATCTACATTCGTTGGCATGACGGTGGGGAAATAATTGATAGCGAGGTGTTGGCATCGTTTCCTGATACCGTGATTACGGCCTTTCAATCCTTTTGATGACATGTCTTTACATTCTCATTGAATGAATTATATTCCATTCGGTTTTTGGACATTGTCATTGATCATCATGAATCTAATTTCCAGTCCGTTTGGTCATGTTCAGGATGACACTCACACAGGTAAAATTCAATTGCATGGTTGATGACGGTTGATGAAATGGTAGTTTTGAATATCACTGATCATGTTTTTCTCAGAGGCTGCCTGCGTTGTACAAGGGACTGTTTTGTTTCATGAGCAGGGCCAGGGGATATAGTTTCCTGGCCCCATCATCTGGTGGCCAAGCACTTATAAAGCACCTTTGTTTAAAGCACCTTTGTTCTAGCACCTTTGTTCTACCGGCACGTATCCAGGGTTTGTATGTGACAGGCTGGAAGTCAGAGCCCTGAACTTCTAGAGCTGTGGGCGCAATGTTCAAGATCAAATTCATCAAAAAAAATCACGCCCCAGATCGATCACCACTTTTTCCAGACCAGATCACCATTCCATTTTTTCTAGTTGTTATTGTTGTTCATTTCATGTTCATTATGAAGAGAAGAAGATGGGGTACAGCATGTCAGTCTTCGCAGTTGAAACATACCATAATTCCACATCGAAACATATCGTATCAGGCAATATGCGATATGAATATAAAGACAATAAAACAATGTCAAAGATGGAGAACCCGAATCACCTCATTGCATCATTTCATCCCTATATCAGCATGCTGTATCCAAACATGTGGTGATGGGTTATGAAATTCGCTTCCATCCATCCATATTATCGCTTTGTGGCTTAGAAACCAAACCCGCGACGGTTTTGGACAGTTCAACAGCTTCTATGACCTTGACGTCAGGAACAAGATTGAAGTTCCTGCGTTGGCGGTCAGTGACACCACTTGCTCAATTTCACTACGCCTAAGGACAGCGCACTATATGCGTACAAGCAATCGCAAACAACATCCACAGCATTTCTGATTTCAAAGCAGGTGATAGACCTGGACTCATAGATCATATCATTATTGATTATTCAACTATATCAGATTGGTTGAAATAATGCGCATCATATTTTCTGCTGTTTTAAATCAGATGGAATGTGAACACCAGGCCTTGGCTACACAAGGTGTGTCAACAAAATCCTTGAGCACCCCCAACTGACTTTAATGAATAATCTATTGTTTTATGCTTCAGATTATTCAAATTGTTTGTGAAATTTTCATGTTCATTCGTGCTGGGATTAAACAAGACAGTGACAATAACTATCAAAATATAGTAGACTTAGACTTGATATAGTCTAGTCATCAGTTTTTCATTAACCATACCTTGGCAACTTCGAATCGGATTGCTTCAGGAGCGCCATATCTACATGACATTCATTACACAATAAAGTATTTCATATTATGTCATGTCATACTATTGAGTCATTTGATATGATTGATATCATTGATATGATATCACTTGAAATGATATAATATCATAGACATAGATCAGAATCACTCATGATTCTTCCATAGTCAAAGCAAATCACATCACATCATTCATTGGGTCATATCGTCATGTCTCAATGTGCGCTGGCCAAACGAGCCCGCCCATACCAAGGTGGTCGGGTTCATGGACAAAGAACTCAATGCTGCAAGTGCCACTGATGTGATTGAAGACGGGGAGCCCCAGTCGAACCATGAGCATGCTCTGGCCGCTTTCGCGAAGTGCGGCTATGAGACACGGTTCTTGGTGGTCAATCCCAGCGAATTGGGAATTCCAGTGAGCAGACCTCGCATTCACTACCAAGGCATTTGCAAGGCCAAGTTTCCATTCCTCAACACCAAGGTTGCCATGGATTCCCTGTTGCATGAATGGCGGTGCTTGACCGGTGCGGTGAACTTCAACCATTCCCTGGATGATTACATTGTTCCAGCGGATGATTTGCCCACTGAAGGGGATGTGCCCAACCTTCCACTTTCCCCAATGCCAGTCAAGCGACAAAGGGTATGCAAGTGGGAGACGGTTCATGAGGAGTTCAAGACTTTCAAGCAGGTTTCTGGTCTGTTGGATTTTTCGATGGCGTTTCCCATTGCTACAGGCTATGGTCACCAAAAAAAAATATATATATATATGTTATAGATCATTAAATCATTTAATCATTTGATTGATCTTGTAACCACCGATCTATTGCTTTGGCTAAATCTATCACGTGTGTGCGCCAACTCGCAAAGCCAACGTTGCTCAGGCTGAGGGTTACCAATCCAAACAGTAGTGATCCACCATTAGGTTAGAAGCTTCCATGGGTCACGGAGTTAGTTAAGGAAATATCGATCATGGTTTTCTTGGTTGAAACCTGATCACTTTATCAAATTGAATCCTGTGATTTGATTACCGCAATTTTGTCCCTTCATTTTTCTGGTTTTCACCCTAACCTGAGCTCCATTCCTGTTGGTTAGAAACACTAAGCAAAACAATTTCAACATGATGAATCATCATACTGTATCCAGGCCGACCGCATCGTACTTGATGCAATGCAAAGTCGCAACCTAGAATCAGTGTGCCGTGCTGTTTCCTAAACGCTTTGCACCTTATGCTGCATATACTGGCGTTTACACATTTTGGCGCAGGCTGTTTCGTACCAACCTATATTGGATAAGCGCCTAACATCGATGCCAATCAAACAGGGGCGTATCTCGAACCAGTCCTTTTGTAGCTTTACCAAACCATGCACTATTCACCTGCAACTTTTAGAAATGATGATCCTGCTCCTGACAGACCTCAGGTTGATCCCAATCGGGTTCGAGAGGTCATGAAGGGCTACGACAGCAGCGGCAATCCCTGGTGGCGACAGCTGCCTCGGAGGGAAAAGGAGGTCATTACCCTGTTGGACATCGTTCGATCTCCCTTGGGGGAAGGGCGTGAGGAGATTTTGGACACGTGTCTTGCATGAGCTGATGCACTTGGTCGGGGTGGTTGCCAAAACATATAGTCCAACATCCTTCCTTGGCTACGTGGCTAGGTTACATCTAGTAGCGATTGTTGTACAACTCTGTAGACTTCAGCCATGGTACCAATATTATTTTATTGTTGACGTTTTGTAACTGATCCACTGCAGATATATTTGCCATGAAGAGGTGCTTGTCAAATTTATCAGATGATTGTTTCCGATCAAAATCAACCGTGTCTTTTTTGGTGGGGAAAGTCAATCTGGTTCAATTTTACTCTGTCGGGCGTGCCTTTGAACTACATATTATATATTATTTGCCAGCATCATGCAGCATATCATATTCATATCAGCATATCACATATATCATATAATTCATTTAATTATAATGTATTATATATTTTATGTGTTCGATGTGTGTGCTCCTGCCCATCTCATATTTCATAGTACGACACTATCAGTACACGATACCCCAGTATACCATTCATATTATAGATGGACCAAACATTTGATTCAATTTACTAAAGACTGTCAGACTATAGACTATGGGTTTTGAATTGCGTTGCAAAGATAATTGTTGTTTAGCTCGAACCCAATACGTGGCACGTTTGGTTTTCACAGTATCGGCACGATCGGTTGTATTTTCAGGTGTTGCCGAGTTTTTGCGTTGTAATTATGTTGTTTGTAGTTTGTACCGCCATTGTTGTGTCATTTTGCGTGATGATATTGCAAGTGGTGTTCGTTATTTATCACCTGAATTTGTTTGATGTTTATTGTCGCTCATTATGCGACATTGTTTTGCTATGACGGTTGCTCTACGAAGAAGGCAGTGCTATTCCAGTACTTATCCCACTAAGAAGAGCTGACCACTCCGAACCCGTTTGTCTTACCAAATGGTTCAAATGGCCTTCAAATCCAAGAACAGATGTAATTAGATGTGATATGATGTGCCTACCTATAGATCTTGCTAAGGGGATAGTATTGGATATGATTTGATGATTTGATGACATTCAAATGCATCTGCATTGCCCAAGCCGGAATAACAAAGAGGCAGTTGTGTGAACTTGATCCAAGGCCTTAGATGTGAAACTCATTTTCCACCACAGTCCAAATATTGTCTAATATGGTGACCATGGATCAAATCAGCCGCAATACTTTGCGTTGTGGTGCGGTGATCTGTTAATCTTGAGCTCTCCTGAACCAACACATTCATGTTATCATTCGTTACTGACCAGTATATTACCGCCTTGTTTTTGCATCGTTTCCGGTGTTAGTTCGAATTTGAAATGATTTGTACGCATGATCATGTTATAAGTTATGACTATAACTTACAATTTCATTATCTGTGTATCTTATGTTGACCATTCCAAAGCTATTACAAACATCTCGGACATATAAATTCAATATCAATATCTAAAAACTATCATGGATCATCCATGGATCATCATATACAAACAACAGTGCAACATACCGTGTACCTGTCTTGGCCCAACGATGTCGAAAGATCTGGGATTTGAACCGGGGTGACACAAACATCATACCAAATGGACTTGAATCCTTGCATTGTTTGGAGTGCCATGCCGCCAGCGTGCTGGCTACCTCAGCACCACAAACATTTGTCAAGACCTGGTTTTTGCTTGCGTGGCTGTGAGGTCGCAGAGCCTCGAGAGACTGAACGTGATGATCGATCGAGTGCCTTGTATCACACCTGCCTGCCGCTTGTGGATGCGCAAGAGGCGTCGTTGGATCTCAGCAGATGAGCGCCTTGCGCTCCAGGGAGTCAACATGCGATTCTATGAGTCTCATCTGACTCAGTTTGACGAATCCATGAAATCCAAACTTGCAGGCAATGCTTTTAGTTTTCATTGCTTTATGATCGGTTTTTCCGCGGCCCTATCCAGCCTCCAAATTGATTGGTTTGGATGATTTTCCGAACATTGTCTCATGAACGAAGTTCTCCAGTGTTGACTTGTGAAAGCGGTTTCTATGCTTAAGGCTTAAGTTGAGTCGTTGATTGCGGTTTTCTTTCTTGGCCTGGAACAGCATGGATGGATAAGGCAAATTAGATCATGTCAAATTTCGAAGTAGAGGGTGAAGCCTCGCAGCTTCCACCTTGATGCAGGAGTCGTCCACAGTGCAGAACCAACTCATGGGTTGGACTGTGTATTTTCTTATCATTGCTTTACTGGTTTGTCACGGACGCCTGCCCCCGACAATCGAAGGATGTCGAAGGACCAGCGCAAGGCTGATTTGTTCTGGGAATCTCTTCCTGCTTGGAGCCGCCTACTGCATTTTTGAGCTGCATACATTAAAGGCTAGAAATTCAACCTGTGACCGAATCACATTGATGATATTCACATTGATGTTTTCTTGAGGCCCTACCTTGACTTTGGAAAATAGTTTAGTCCATAGGCCATGGGCAGTGGGCCATGTTTCCAGTTTAGAAACCTACCAGCGTACCAGTCATACATGTCATGATCATCGATGATGATGATGATGATGATGATGATGATGATGATGATGATGATGATGTGAATGTTGATGATGGTGACGGTATGATGATGATGTTTTTGATGTATCTATGTTTGATGATGATGATGATGATGATGATGATGATGATGATGTTGATGTTGATGATGGTGACGGTATGATGATGATGTTTTTGATGTATCTATGTTTGATGATGATGATGATGATGATGATGATGATGATGATGATGATGATGATGATGATGATGTATGATGATGTATGATGTATGATTAATGATTTTGGTGATGCTGATGATGCACGATGTACGATGTACGATGTATGATGTGAGATTGAAGATTTTTCTTTGAGCTGGTTTGTCCATTCAATTCACATGATTCATTGGCGACTGCAGGCACGGAAAGCGCAGCAGCAGCAAATCAAAAGTGATGATAAGCATTATGTCAAAGGTTTTTTCCTGCTATTGACAAAGGCATCAATTGATCAACAACTTCCCCACTATTCGCATTATGAATCTGACAAAGTTCATGTGGATAAATAATCCGATCATCTGAACGTATGTTTTCCTTATTTGACATTTCATTCATATCATTTCGCAGCTTGATATGATACAAATGATGATATATGGGCCCAATAGTTACTTCATATGATTCGGTTCCATAATTAAGGATCCAGGATACAGGTAAAGATACTGGCAGGTTGTGGGGTTTTAGAGAATCACGTTAGCCAGCCACCTGAGTGATTTGTTTCACCATCTATTTAACAGTAATGTCATGCTAGAATGTCGACTCCAATAAATGAAACTCCAATTTGACCACCATTACCATTACCATTTTGTTTCACATGTGATCACATCATTGCAAATGATGACCAGTGGCTTCAGGAATTAAGATAATTCAGGCTCAGGATGATTTATGATGTTTGTTTTGGTTATATCATATGAATTATTTCTATATTTATCTATTGTCAATCGATTTTTGCTTGCGCAAACTGTGTGTGTGTGCAGCTACGTTCCTTTGCCAGTGCCTCCTGCAGAACCCAGAGCTTTCGCAGTTGGGCGCCATGCACTTTTGAACATATGCCAAATGTTGCTCTATTTTACACGTAGCTGAGCTGTTTGGAAACTTGCAATTATTTATGGACACTTATCATAAAAAAATATTCTGATATGATCATGATGTAATTATAATTTTGTGATTTAATCTAATGATTTAACTTATATAGAACTTATATAACTAACTATGTAAGTATCGTATCAACTCATATCACATATCATCATATCGAATAATTACATATAAATAAATATAACCTGTAATCATATATCATAAACTATATAATTCAAACTTTGTATTTTGTGTGATTCATAGGATGTCAAAATCATATGATTCACCATGTGTTTTGGTTGTATGATGGAAATTTGCCAGATGCGCTGGCTACCTCCAATACAAACAACACACCATTGCTTTGATGTCAGCATGCGCCGGAACCCAACTCATTTCAGCCAGCTAGCCAGCGGCCATTGAGACCCTGCAGTGTTACCTGGACACTGCTTGCCTATCAAGGACGCATGTCGGCGAAAACGTTCGGAACCAATCAGTAGCTGGGGTTCTGTGATAGGGCAGAGTTCAGTGAGATGACACGGAAAGCTGAAACAATCGAGCTTTCGCCAAACAGGTGCCACCGCAACGAAGAGATGTCAGAGAATTGTAAACCTTTGCATTCCCCCTTGTATCCATGCTGGAAAATCTTCAGATGCATTCCATTGCAGCTTTTTTTGACTCTGTCAAGATCGTTTTTCGGGTCTCGTTCAGTCAGTCTGGGCTTTGCAAGCGCGTTTGGTGCTTGTGGTCTGCCTTCCATCCCTGAGAGATGCGCAGCTGGCAAAGTTTTTGGGTCAGCGAGTGATGTTGTGGGCGCAGCTGTAACTCTAACCAAGTGCCGCTGCATCCTTATGGTCAGTTGGAGCGTTTGGGGGCTGATCAGTCTTTTCAACTTGGTCACCATTGACACCATTGATCATGTATAATGCATTCTTGAATCAATCTAATCAAGCAGCAATTTTGCAATCAATTTGGCAAGTGTGCAAATGGTGGCAGATGAATTTTGAAGAGGAGGGCCATTGCCACAATCATTATCGCTGATATTCTGTTCCCAGTGAAAGATCATGACGGCTTCCACAAAAATGACTACAGGCATTTCAATGAGTTCGATTTTAACCATTTTTTGATACAACTATTGAACCATTACTAGGCTTAGACTTAGACTACATTTTTAATGCTACTAAATCATAAACTTAACATAGTAACCGCGCAAGGTGGTGGTGGAAGTTTCCAAAGAGGATAGCCTGCCTATGCCTATAGAAGAGAAAGTTGGTTGAGATGAAGTGATGGTGTGGATGATGGTTGGCAGTGATGATGATGGTGTGTTTTGACTTTGGTTGGTGATTTTTGCGTTTGGTGACCGGTGTTTTTTCTTCTCTCCGGTGTTTCTTGTCTCTGCTGATCTTTTTGTTTTCATTGTTTTTTTCTGTATCTGGTGATTCTGTGTTCTGTTTTTTTTGGTCCTTGTGATTTTTGTTTTTCAGTGTTTTCTCGTTTTTTACGTTTCTAGAGATTTTTTTCTGGTGTTGGGGTTTCTTGTCTCTCGCGACTGTCTGTGCCTGGTGATCTTTTTTTCTCTGATGTTCTTTTGTCTCTGGTGATCTTGGTCTGTGGTGATTTATTTGGTTTTGGTAATTTTTGTATCCAGTGTTTTTCCTTATCTTTTTGTCTCTGGTGTTTTTTGTCGTTTCTAGTGATTTTTTTTGTGTCCGTTGATGGTTTTTTGTTTCTGGTGACTTTTGCTTTTAATGATTTTTGATTTATGATCTATTTGTTTCTGGTGTTTGGGTCTCCGGTGTTTTTTTGTCTTGAGTGTTTCTTTGTCTCTGTTGTTTGTTTGTGTCTGGTGTTCCTAGAGATTACTTTTGTCTTTAGTGGTTTTATGAGTCTGGTGTTTTTCCTGTCTCTGGTGTTTGTGTGTCTCTGGTGATTTTTGGTCTCTGCTGTTTCTTGTCTATGGTGTCTCTGTCTCTGGTGACTTTTTGTCTCTAGTGATTTTTTGTTTCCTGTTTTTTTTCTGGTGATTTTGCGTTTTTGGTTTCATTGGTTTTCTAGAGTTTTTTCTGTCTCTGGTGTTGGTGATTCTTGTCTCTAGTGATTTTCTGTCTCTGGTGTTTCTGTGTTGCTGTTTTTTTGTATCCAGGTGAGTTTTCATGAAACATTCTGAATCAGCAATGCTATTACTTTTTTGACTACCAGTATTGTGGGTACCTATCGTCCTTCATTCATGAAAGTTCATTTGCCAATGTTTGATGTGTGTATCGCCCATGCATCTACACATCCGGGGGTGACATCCACCATCCTCCATTGATTCATGGCGTCCCATATTATATCACCATTTTTTTTGGAAGCCACACGTGGTGACCGTCGCCTTTCCTTCATTTTGTTGCCCAATGCCGAGCCAGGTCTGACGTTTTTGGCGACATAGAGTTCACCGAGGCTCCGGAAGAAACCACGGACGATGCAGCTTGCAGCGCGTGCCACTCTACGGCATCTACTCCTTCGAATGTCCGACGCATGGGACACCTCACTCGGATGATCAACCGATTCAAGTGCTGGTTTTGCCATTGCGTGCATATGTTGGCATTTTCAGAATGCACCTGGAAGGAGAGGTCTGGGCACATGGGGATTTCAGAATGTGCCAGATCAAAGGTTGGACACCTGGGCCTTTGGTTTTCTTGTTTGATGAGCTGGAATTTAGCCAAACTGCTTCAGGTATCCCTGAATTTGACATTTATTGACACAGCTGATGCATCCAAATGGTTGTGCAAACAATCAATTTCACCGAAAGGAGGTTTGACATGTTGCAAACCTCTTTTTCTTAGAGTTTCTTTCATTGTTTCTTTGTTCTGGCCACTCTATTCAGCCGTATTCAGCCACTTCGCAGGATTTGGTGCAGTCACGTTTGCAGAATCCACAGGAGAAAGCCCGTTTCTTGGCATGCCGCAGCAAGCTGATGGAAATCTTGAAGGATGACAATTTGACGGTGCCCTCACATTGGCAACCTGAGCCTCTTATGCTGCTGGGACCTAATCGGACCGTTTGCCAATGCCAGGGCTCTTCTGCGTCCGGTTTCATTCATCATTTCACAGAACTATCCTTGCGTTGGGTCTGTTGTGCCCATTTTGGATATATCATACATCCTGTAGTCCCTGTAGCCTATATCCTAAATCATCATCACATATATTGTATCATAGATCATATCAATATCATATATATCTCATCATATAACATATGACGTTTTTTATTATGACGGCATCGTTGTACGATCGCCATCGCAATGATTGGTTCAGTCTATGTTGCAGCCGTGGCTATGGCCGCTAAAGGTGATAACCTACGTAGCGTACTTGCTGCAGGACACATGGTCGTGAACTCGAATTGTCTCGACGGTATGTGAGAGAAGATGATTGTGATTGTTTGCCAGCCATTGCGATCTTTTGACAATGATCCAGGATCCATTCATCATGGACACAATCACAAATACCAATTAGAGGCTCCAACCAGCCAGTTTCATCATGCAGTCGTTCATGCAGTCAACAGTAAGCAAGTGAGACAACCGCGCAGTCTCCATCCAAAGTATTAGCCTGTCAGGTTCAGGCCTGTCAGATATGGGTATTGTCGGCATCGGCATCGGTATCGGGGAATTGTCGGTATCGGCATCGGGGTATTGTCGGTATCAACACGAACAATTGTACGGGGTATTGTCAGTATCCGTATTGTTTTAATTCTGTTTCTGATTTCTGTCTATATACAAATATCGTTCGAAGTTCATGTTTGATCTGTATCAAATATGATCCGGCCGCCGGTATTATATTTCAGCAAGATTCAAGATGAGATGATATGGTCCCATTTGCGCCAACACAATGTTGATGTTGCTCACTGTTCACCAATTTTGTTTCCAGAAACGACGCAGTCTTTCAGAAAACCAATTGATATTTCGATGTTTTGTGAGTCACAAGAAATGTTCATCATTAACTATTTGTTGTGCCTGTGTCGTTGTATTCTCATTGGCTCATATGCTTCATATGCTATGTAAAAAAGGACCGAACAAAACCCATCCTTCGTTGCATTCTCTGATATTCCATTCCTTATTGTTGGACGTAATATAATCAGGATAATGGTTGCCGTACTTATTCCTTCAACCCCATGAGTTATGACTTGAAACATCTTGAAACTACTACATGCTGCATGCTGTCGTTGTTGTTGCCGAATCAACAGCGCTACTCTTCCAGGGTTGCAAAAACACATCGAGCCATGATGCTAAGGACGGTGTGCCAAGGGAAAGAAGTGCGTACAATCCTGACCCAGCTTGGTGGATTAAGAGTCTACGCAACCAAGACTGCTTACTCAGAAGCCCATGCTGGTCGGAGTCCTGAAGATGATGGTGTTTCTTGCGAGCCCATGGAATTTCCCGATGGAACGACCAAAAATGTGTACAAGGCTTGATTGGGGGGAAGTGCCATATGTGCGTGATAAATATTTGAGCCAGACATCAAACATCATATTGGCTTGACAATTGAAACGTATTGAAATGTTCCATTTAGACTAGCTGACCCACTGACCCATTGATATTGCAATCCGAAATTGCTCTTCTTGTGCTGGGTTCAGCTCTGCTGGGCCATCGAGTTCCGAACCAATCATGTTGCGCAGCCACAAAGCCATCTACGTGAATTTACCAAGACATGTTTTCAAAGCTCATCTGTTGTTTGGACATTTGGACCTAGTGGTTATCGTTTTTTAACAAATGCCGAACACTTCATTTTTGAGAATCACATTCCATTTCAGTCGGGTGGGTTACTTCTTGGTTTTCTTCCGCTAGCACTGCCGTGTCAGGCATGGCATGGCCCCAAAGATGTGTGGCAGCAGGCAGTTGAGCAGCATGACGTTGTGTTCTTCCAGAGAGGTTTGGACCAAGGTTTCATTACGTGTCCCGGCCACAATTTGTCCGGTTCGGTTCCCTGATGCGGGGCCATCGTGTTGTCAGCAGATTTCTTCTCCTCTAGGTGTGTGTTGTTAAGCAGATAAGTTCACTATATTTGTTGCGGTGAGGATACTAGAATCGCCACACTGCGAAATTCCTTCCACCGCTGCAACAATGCTTTGATTCTTTCAGTTTGGTTGGTGGGGTCATTCCTGAACATTTAGCAACTTCATGTTTGTTTCTAAGGGGTCCCAGTTGGCAAGTATTTCCACCAGACCGGACCATACCATGTTTTCAAAAACATTTTGCGTTCAATAGTCAAAAACACAGTCTTTTGGCTGATGCAGGAAAAGCCGTGATCTTTTTTTGTAACATTAACATTGTCAAATTACATCCCAATTCGAACTACACCATTTGGTTTGGATAACCTCATGGTGACGGTTGTGGTGCAGACAGCGCATCCACTTCGATTGCTGGCTTCGACATGCCATGGTAAGCCCTGGAACCACAGAAACAGGAAGTCATGAAACATGCAAAAATTATGGGCATTTCTTCCTCGTGTCACTCGTATAAAGCCAATGCAATTTTGAGGAGTGTTTTAGGCAACAAAGGCAAACATCCCATTTTGCTTTGGTTCCAGGGATTTTCCTTCTTCCTACAAATTTGACCGACAGACGCAAAACATTGGACAGGGATCGTTCCGAATTATGCAGCTCAGCTATGCACGTTCTTCCCTGTCAATGGCCGTCACCACTTCAAAATCGTTATTTGTTTCACTGGTTACTGACTAAAAGCCTCATTCAGTTCGATTCAATCATGTGATTACATTGATTACATTGGTTGTTTTGTTTCATGCTCATAGTCAGGCGCCTGTGGGCTTCTGGCTATTGGATGCAGCGAGTCAGAAATTGACATTGGAGTGAACGCTTGTGTTCATGATGATATCACATCAAGACTTCTAGCATAATTGGATTTGCCTATCCTATCCTATGTCTGAGTGAGTCAAAATTGTTAATGTTTCCCCTGATGCCTGTCCCTGAACATTCAAAATTCGACGACTCATTGGAACCATGACTGATGACATTTGTTGGGCTACAGCTGAGCATTTTCTTGCTCTATGCCTTTTTCATTTTAGATTAACAGCAGCAAAAAAAGAATTTGTGAGAAATCTCAAACGATCACATGACTTGGGATGGATGATGGTTGTATTGAGGTCGGATTCCCCATCCATTGTCTAGTTTGGCCCAACATCAGACGGTTCGACATGAAGATCAAACATTCCGTTCAGGATACTTTTGCATTTGCATTGTATACATTTTCATTTATTTACTTTTCATATATTATCTATCTATCAATCAATCAATCTATCTATCGTCCATCTATCTATCTATCGAACTATCCATCTATCTATCAGTGTAGCAGTCTTTCAAAATAAAGGTAACATTACTGCGATTTTTGTTTGAATTATTATAAACTATCAATATCAATCAATAAACACATCTTGATGCCATGTGAACAAGATCCGAATTTCACGTAACACTAAGCCTGTGTATGGTTTATGCGGCTTACGGCCTATGGTATGGTTTGAGGGTGCAACTAATATTGATTCATCGTGACTAACACCAGTATGCAGTATGTATGCCAGAGTATGCCTAGTGACAAAAGACCATTCCATAATTCCATATCGAATCATTTGAACAAACATGTTCAAAATCAAATCATATGAGATTGACACCCTTCTCCTTTACCTTGGGGATTGTGGACCGCAAACATGTGGCCATTGAACAGTACACCGCGCAGCGCGTGCTTTAAAGCCCCGGGTGTTCCTGCTCACCTTGAACGCTCTGTTTAATCTTTCACCAAGGCTTGCTCCAGGACAGCAATTGTTGAAGTTCAAAGCAAGATCGAAGACTTTGATGGATGGCTTCCTTGCTGCTGAGAAGCTTCCAACGGATTCCGTCCAGGTCCAGTTTGGTGGAAGTTTGATTGCTCCACCTGTTGCTGCTAATCCAACATCGGCTCCATCCTCAGGAGCTGCGCCGGCCGCTGGTGCTGCACCACCTGCTCCATCCACTGCTGTCTTGGAATTGGATGAGGACATGGAATTGGCTGAGGCTGCTGAGGCTGAGATGCTGGGCTTGGCAGTGGAGCAAACCAAAAAGAGAAAGTCACTTTCGAACATGGCTCCAGCAACCAAGCGCCGTTCAAAAGAAGAGATGTACGAGGATGAGATTGACAAGATCGAGCTGGAGGTTAGCCTTTGCGTGGCCAACTTAGCCGATTGGCCAAAAAAACCAACAGGCTACGAAATTGGCCAGGTGGACAGGAAGACGCAGAGCAAACTGAAGCAGGTTCAAGGTGCTGCCCTTTTCGACCTGTCAACCCGGGTTGAGCGCTTTCAGGTGGAGATCAAGCACGTGCGGGATTGCTGCAAAGCAGCTGGGCAATACCTGCCTGCCAAGGGTGTCCCAAAGCGTGCGCACAAAGAGACGTTCTTCAATGCCTTCTCTGCTGCGTTCGCTGAGGTGCCCAAGGTTGTCAACTCCTTTCCTCCGACCGTCCAGCAGCATTTCATTGAAATGGGTCATGAGAAGGAGATGAAGTCCCAGCAGTGGGACAAGGTTTCTGCCAACCTGTGCAAGGACAGGCTTGCCAACATCTACGGAGATGATGCTGAGAAGCAAGCGGTTACCATGTTTGAAAGGGTCCTGGCCTACATCCTAGAGGATTGCGCCGATGACAACATGGGCAACCTTTTGCTTGAAGCCTGCACCAAGGTTTTGGAAGGACCTCCGCATGATGAGGTCATCTCAGCTATCAAGATGCTGATCCAGCTTGTCACTCTCGACCCCCAAGGAGCTTCTTCCCTGGATTCCCTTGTGACGGCACTCCGGGAGCAAAGCAACAACCCGATCATGAGGATCCTCTTCAAAACGGATTCTGGCAAGGATTTGATGACTGCAGCCGAGACAAAAAACACAGAGATGGTGCAGACAGCAAGCAAAGTGTCTGACCTCCTGGAAGTCAAGGACAGCGTCCGATCCGACAATACAAACCCCCCACCCACACACACACTGTCTCACAGCCCACTTAACTCAGAGAATCAGTGATAGACTGCCAGGCGAATCAAACCAATACAATAAGGCCAACTTCACACAAATCCATACGCAACATGAATATATATTGTGTTCTTGTGTTTTATAATATGACACCGACACCTTTTAATTATGTAGAATCGGTTTTCAAAAAACGCATATACAGTCACAGTGCACCATATCGCCTGCTTCATTTTCGTAAAGATGATATTGGACCATGGTTGTTGATTAAACGACCCAGATTGCAAATATTGCAATTTTGCGGATACATGTTCAAAGTAAATTGGGGAAGCGGAAACGTCATGTGATATTATCATGGCCGAAGTACTTTTGATGATCTGTTTAAATTTGAAAACTTCTAACTACCATATTGGTTTGAACTTTTCAGACATGTGACATTGTCAAACTCAGACACACCGCAAATTTCCCGGAAGAAATTCATTGATCATTAACATGTGTCGCAAACTTTACCGGACTTTACCCAGCGCCTTACCGACTACAAAAAACATCGTGTTTGATTGGACGCCTGCTTAGGCGCAACTTTCTAAAGACTACAGTAGACTGGTAGACTCATTGAGAAACATCAATCTTGTTTTCGGGGGCCCTGCATTATTCCTATGAATTCAGGACCCCCAGAAGACATTGACAAATCAATCGTGTGAACACGATTGAATTGAATCATTGAAATGTTTTGATGCAGATTGGTTTCCATTGATGAGACTTGTCAATTGAGTCTGGGCAGATATGGTCAGTAGAGGACTTGACTTTGACCTTCACACGCATTTTCCATTCTAATGCAATGTCATTGTTATATATTGTTATGTTCATTTCAAGATAGTTTTGCAGTGTTGTTTGTCCTCAAGACACGGCGTTCCCCGAATATTTGACCCTACCTACCATTGATCTCAATCATGCCAAATGAGTGCGTTTCTCTTCAATTGTTATTGTCATGGGTTGCATGTCCATCAAACGCTGTTGGTCAGCCATTTCCTTGTCAAACCATCCTTATTCATGCAGGCAATAGATGCATCTTATTCACCTATCTAACTTTTGCCTAAGCTTTTTTGAATCACCGACCCGGCTTTCAGCTCCTACACATTATTTGCTTCTGGCAGGAGCAGCTGGATCAACTTGCTGGCATGTCCGATTTGAATGAATTCGTGTCTGCTGATTCTATCAGCCCACAACTGTTGGGCCATCAGCTTGATCAAGATGGAAGTTTCCTCAAAACCCTGGCTGCTGCTTGTCAACGAGTCCTGACGATTGCAGGTGAAGACCATGGTTTGGAACACGCTGCAGCATCCATGACCACAGCTGCCGAGCTCTTCATGCAGTTTGCCCGCAGCATGATTGACGCCTTCACAGCGCAGATCGTAACTTGCTGCGCAGCTTTCGCTGATGGTGAGCACGCCATGGACTTGCACGCAGATAGTTGGACTCTTGTGACAGGGCCATGTTTGAAGATGCTCTATGCTTTCACCCCTGGTCAGTGCTTCCACTCGATTCTTCGGCTCAGCAGCATTGTCCAGGACAAGTTTGACGGACTGCAGGGGATGATTGACACTGTTGGCGCTTTGCATGAGTTTGTCTCTTGGCTCTGCTGCGCTGCAGGAATGACCGTCAGGCGGTCAAGTTTGTTTTTGTTTTGGAAAACCATAAGTCTTGGGGAGGTTCAGAGATGAGTGTGAAATAGTTAAGGTCCAGGTGGCACTCTATAGAATCCAGTTATCCTTGAAATATTTGTTTGGAAATTTTTCAGTAACCGTAAACCCCTTTCAGTTTGTTGGCGCTTCAGTATCGACAGGATCTGGATTTCTTGATAATGCGGTAATGCGCTACTGCTGTTTGTATAGGCTAGGCATCCCATGGGCTAGCGCGCAGAGTTACTTTGGATTGCTGGCCATTCTAAGTGGAAACCATTGTGGGCTGAACTATTGTATACTGTATACACTGTATACTGTATACTGTATAGTTTTGGACGGGGTAGTATAGTTGTATCTTCGGATATCATGGTTGTGAATGATGATCATGGTTGCAGTGTTGCCTAGGTCAAGCTAGCAGGTATCATCAAAATTGTCACTTATATCAGAAAATCAAAGATGATATTCAGGTTCAGATCCATGTTGTATCTGCACGCTGACAATTGATAATGCCAATTTCGATAACGTACCGTATGTACCGTACCAACAAATGTATGACGCACGATGTCAACATACCAACGACTAATGGTTGTAATCTTTAAGTCTTTCAGTTGTTGCCAATGCCAATGGTTTTAATCTTTCAGTTGTTGGCCTTTTTACCTACCAGCAAACAGTCAGATTTGCATCTACGCATCAATGCCGTGATATAGGTTGCACTGTTGTACAAACAAATGAACCACTATCAACTATCTTTGATATTCCCAACGCTGCCAACACTAATGACATGTAGATAATCTGAACTTAAATGTGTGTAAATAACTAGTTATTTGCAGTACATACATCAGAAAAATGGTTCAGAAACAGTTCTGAAAACAAGTTTAACGGTGAACGGTTAGATGCACATTACCATCAGACCGATTCTTGCAGACAAAACTTGAATCTAAAATAATGCGCGGTTTGTCTCATATTTTTCATCGGGCTATTCGCAGAAATGGAAACATGAGATGAAATTGATTGATTGAACCTGAACGGTATTTTTATTGTTGACTCATATCTGACCTCTTCATGATGACTTTGACCCTGCCGATACTGCTGACCATGAGTACCTATATTTTCACTGACGCGCTATCTAATTGTTTCTATCGCAATGTAGTTTGGTCAGTGTGGCGTGGATGAGACCATTACAATAAAGCAAATCATTGAACACGAGCTTTCGTTGTTGTGACTGACTGTTCACAGAATGAGCTTCCAGTAGCTTCAACTATGCAGTGTCGCAAAGTTCATTCAAATCATGTTTATTTCGTTGTCTCACTCATTCGGATTGTCAGATTGTGCAATGTACAAACCGATGATGTGAGAATGACTTGCTCAGTGTGTTTTTGAGTTCACTTGAAGAGCATGGAGCCGAAGCTCAATGCATCCATCCTGCGATGTTGATTTCGCAACTGTCAACTTTCTACTTCACATGCTACAGTGTATGTCATTGGCAACACAGGGCCCCAGGGATTTGTCTATTATTGAAGGCACTTACACCGGATGTTTTTACTTCGTACATTGAGTTCTATGATGGCACACACAGCCACCTAGTACTATTGTTGATTACTAGATTACGGTGAGCTTGATCATGTTGAAAAATAAATGAGAAGTAGGGACGGCATGCATCATCATGCATCATGATATTAACTCCAGGATGCAGCATTGGTCTAGCAATAGCTTGCTGAAGGAAAAATGCAGTGCATCACATCACTGGAACTAGATCTTCAAGCATACCCAGAACTGATTCCAATATATTGATTGTAAGATCGATTCTGGGCATGTTTATTTTGATATATTTTGTCGTTGGCAAGCGCGCTTGACATGTTGATTGCAGGTGCAATTCGTGTCTGTGATGTACAAGCTGCTGTACGTGTGCGAATGCCATGAGTCCACTTTTCAACAGTGGAAATCCAGCAAGTTCACGAACACGGTGGCTGGCGCTCAAGGTCTTCGAGCCCGAGTGATGGTGGAGGCGATTGAGGGCTTCTGCCATGCTATCCAATCTTGGCCTGATGGTCTTGCTGATCGATCTGGCAAGCTGATTCATGACAGCTGCAAGGAAGTCTGCGCGTTGGCCCAGGTTTTGCTGCGTGAGACATTGCCGGCAGTCTTCGTTGAGTTGGCGCGCCAATTTCGAGATGCTTGCCTTGAAAGCCAGGACTGGTGGAAGCAGCAGGCTCAGAATGTCTTCATGCCGCGCTCTGCTCCAGTTCACTTTTGGACACGAGCTGCTGACCATGAGCTCCCGAACGCCAAGATGAAGTGCCTGGAGTCAGTGTGCTGCGCAATGTCAAAGAGTGGCCTCCCTGATGCAGAGCCTCAAGTCCGTGAGTGTGAGATGCTCTTCAAAAAGGCTACTTTGATGCAAAGCATTGCGCAGTGCCAGGCTATGGTGGGATCAGAAGCCCTTGGAACCGACAGCACTTTGGAAACCCTGAGTGATGCCCTGCCAAAGCTTCTCAGTCCGTGTCAGAAAGTGGCGTCAGTGCTGCGAGGATTGTCTTCAGACTTCCCGGACCGCGACCAGATCAACTCCCATGTGGTTCGACTTGTGGTGGAACCAGTTTCGGGGTCCGTGCTGACTGCCTTCGGTGTCTTTGTCACCAAGGATGGGACCAAAAATCCATTGCACAATGCAAAGTAATTCGGTATGTATGACTACGTCGTTGTTGTGTTTTTCAGGTTTACGGTTTACATGCATTTTCTGCCTTTGGACTTTGGACCATAAAGTGGGTGAACAAGTGAAGCATGATCCATGCTTATGGTTATGGACCCCTGCCGCTATGCCTATGGATTAATTTTGTGTTGGATCCAATGATTGATTGTTGTATTATTATTATTTTTACTATTATTACACTAGTCAGTATTATTATTGCTATTATGAATAAACTATTAAATAATAGTCATTATTCTATAATAGTACCAATTTAGTACTAATTACTAGTTTAAATAAAAAAATCATTTATATTAGGAGGGAGAGGGAGAGAGAGATATTATTAAACTATGACTATATGACTATATTAAATAATTATACTTATACACTTATACTTATACATTATATTATTCATTCATTAGCATTGAGCAGTCAGCCAATTGG
Organism: Symbiodinium kawagutii; assembly: GCA_009767595.1. NCBI lineage: Eukaryota > Dinophyceae > Suessiales > Symbiodiniaceae > Symbiodinium > Symbiodinium kawagutii. The sequence continues at coordinate 111,450 of VSDK01020943.1, forward strand.
TTTCATGAAGTGAGTAGTGAGTACTATCACATGACATGTGCGCCATGATTGAAGATTTATTGATTTTCTGTTCAAATTGATGTTGGCCGCTGGTTTTTGTAATTATGTTTTGGACATTGCAATTTATCATTGAATTTGTTTTATTCACGATGCAAGTGTTGCAAGAACACTTGCGACAAGAACAACTGCCACCACCAACAACAACCACCACCACCAACAACACCACCGCCACCACCAACACCATGACTGGTAGTATCGCAAGTAGACCCCAAACGAGAAGGGAGCCAAAAGTGTCCAATGAGAGGGAAATGTAATCCTCTAGAATCCTCTAGGGGGTTGCAGATATGCTTTGCGCATAGGAGTGTGGGACGGTGCTTGTTGGCATCTTTGAGCACGCTGTGTGTTGGAGTTGTGTTTGCGTTGTGTTGGCGTTGCTGGCGCAGATGTTTGCGTGGTCTCGGTCTTGGTATTGTTGGTTGCGCTGGCGTACCTGCAGTGAGCTAGACAACCCTTCTGAACTATTTTTCGCTGAGTTGCACAACTCCTCTGAGCTGTTCTTCTCTGAGCTGCTAGTCTTGTCTTCGCTGAGCCGCCACATTTTTCTGGAGTGGTAGCATCGTTACCGCGCCAAATAAAACAACCCCACACCACTACACCACAGAGAAAAAACACCAATAATCGTACCAAACACAAACGAACCGCCACGTAAAAACATACCAATCCAACGCAAAGACTTACATCTACCACCTACCGAGGTCACCTACCACCTACGGCGCAAAAACGTACCGTACCAGGCAAAACATAGCAAGACAAAACGTACCAGAGCAAAATGTACCAAAAAAAAGGTACCAGAGCAACACGTACCAAGACAAAACTTAGCGCTTACCACAGCAAAACATACCAGAGTAAACCGTGCAGTAGTATTGCTACGAATCCTGCAGCACCGACATCACCAACCTCTAGTCTTTAACGCTTATGACTTATCATGATCTGAATATGAATATGATGATTCTGAATCATTCTGTTTCATTGGTGATAATTTTTACTCTTTTACATTCACCTAAATCAAACATGATCAATTGTGCAGCATGCAACATCACCGTACCTGATGTCAGATACAAATGCATGGGTGAGCCTCAACGCGTTTAGTTTACACATTCTAAATTACCATCGCACCGGCATTAGCAGTAGCAGTTTCAGCAGCGCTGTCAATAGCAGTAGCAGTGTAGCTTATACGGTGCATGATAGACTATAAGCAATCAGGTTCCGTCATTTTCATCTAAATTTGTTATGCAGTCATTTCACTACCCTCGTTACATCCAATTGTTTCGGTAGTATCAATCAATGTATCAATGTAACAATCCCAAGTCAAGCCACCTGTGATCCTCCAATTCCTTCTTGGTTTGGAGGCTTGCGAGAAGATCCCAGAGAATTATGAGCAGTGGGTGCAATCCCGCAACGTTGGCAAAATCAAGAGTGTCATGTTTGCCAAGGACGTGCACGCTGAGGTGTGTGGCGGGCAGGAGCAGATGTCTGCGGTTCTCCAGGCCTTGGATGTACTGTTTGGAGAATTCTCCTCATTGAACCTTTTGCCGGCTTCTTCAGTGAGCCGACTTCGAAGCATCCAATCCAACATGAAGCACATTCGCATCTATTCCGTGACGGTGCATGGCCTCAATGTGATCCTGAATCGTATGGCCAATAAGGCTAACCGCGAAAGGGCAGCCTTGAACAGAGAGTATCTTGGAGTCATTGTTTTTTTTTGGGCGCAGACAGGCATAGAAATCGAAGAAATCGAGATGCCAACACTCTCACACACCGTCACGCACCACCCCAAAAGTTTATCGTCAATCGGGATTGTCTTTTACAATTGTCAATGCGATGTGACCTTGACCATATCACTCCGACACGGGCTCAACATAATCTCCCACTTCCAGAAACTTGGCATTGGCTGCCTTCGCTTCAGCTACCGCACCCATTGTCATAATTTGATCACGATCATTATGATTAACGGTTCGGTTAATTATTAACCGTTGTTTTTATTGTTACTCATGGTCTATTTGTCTGTTTATTGTTTAAGGGCCATGGGCCTATGAGCCTATAGCCTATGGGCCTATGGGCCTATGGCTTATGCCTATGGGGTCTATTTTTTAGTTGCTTTGATGAGTAGGTAATATGGCATCTGAATAGTTAACAAAGTTATTGCTACAGGCTATATAGTGAGTGATAGTCAGTGATGAAAAGTTTCATGGTTGACAGTTTATAGTTATGGGGCTTCGGCATCGTATCGTGTAGTTTTTGACGGGTTAATGTATGGCTGTAGAAAAACAATTCATATGATTGCTAAGCTGCACCAACCCTGAATGGAGTTGTTGAGTTGGTGGTGTATTCATATCATTTATCAAATGTCATCGTTTTCATGATGTCAGTTCTCCGGGTTTCGGATTATTGAGTTGAAACTAAGCAGCAACAATTTTTAAACAACATTCATTTCAGACTTTTTGATTGTCGCCTATTCACATCTAATTTGGTTATTGCAAAAATTTCCGTCCAAATTATTCTAGTTGCTCATGCTGGTTATGCAAAGCAATTTGCTGATTGGGCGATGGGTGATGGGTTTCATATAATGCTGCTGGTTCCACCCCAATTATGGAGATTTGACCGTTTGGGCGCTTAACTGGCGCTTAACTGAAGCCCAAAAGCAATTGTCCAGACTATATTCCCCTCGCTGGGCCCAAAGAACTCAGGTACCGCAAGGGACTGGAACGCAGCAAGGTGACCCCTGGGAAAGCATTGATGCAATGGATGACTGAAGCTGCTGCTTAAGAAATTTTCTCAAACGTTGGCACTGTCAGGAAAAAAACAAGTGTTCAGAGTGCTGAGCAAAAGTAGCAGCGCAGTCGTCGCCAGTGCTGTTCTAATTTTGATTTTTCCAAAGTGACCCCTGTGAACGCATTGCATGGATCACTGAAGCTGCTGCTGAAGGAAGTTTCCCAAACGTTTGAAATGTTCGCAAAGAAAAAAGTGCTTAAAGTGCAGAAACAAAAGTAGCAGCGCAGTCGTGGCCAGTGCTGTTCCACACGCAACTTCTCCGAGAGTGACCCTGGGAGATTGGGAATGCACTGAAGCTGCTGCCTTCCGAGAACAGGTTTCCAACAACTTTTTCTCCTTTGCAGAGAAAACAACTGTCGTTCAACAGCTACAGAAATAGAAACAACAAAAATCAGCAGTATAGTCAATACCGTCAAGTCAGCTTCAGTGCTGCTCTCCCTGTAAGAGCCACCCAAAGGCACTACTGCCAGCCAGCAAAGACATGTTTCTCCTTTCCGACACTTGCGAAAGAAAAAGGAAAAGTGATTCCAGAGTTGCAGCCCCAGGAGTGTCCTTCCAACTACTGAAGTGGGTTTTGGGGCCAAGTTTGTTGTGCGATTTCTTGTGGTGTAGTTTGTGGTCACTGTTAGTGTGCCGGGGGAGAGTTGAATATATATATATATATATATATGTATGTATTCATATACACACGCGTGTATACACATTTCTGTATGCAAATAGGTTTCCACATCTAGATCTACTCCGTATCACATGCCAGATCTGGTGCGAGGGTGCTTTGCGCTGCAGGTGTCTTTGGAAACATTGATCCCAACCTACAGGCGAAACCGCGGGAGCAAAGTCAAGTGGGAACAAACTGTGGGGTTGCTCAGCAGGAGACTGGAGCCAGGGGTACCAAGTACTAGCCCTTTGAAGGGCCTTTATACGTGGGAGCTACGGAGCTACCAAGGGGGTTCCGATCAACTACTAGCCAGGAAAGTGGCATTTTTACGGGTGTAAACCACTTCGTTGAGACTGGAAACAAAGGGGTTCGACCGAACCCAAGTCATGGTTCGCTATGAGCTTTGAGTGGGAATGCAATTTGAAAGCGTCGTTGTCGGTCCCTATTGACCATTACAAACCACTTGACAGGATTGTTTGGATCAGACAGACTACCCATGCTTGTCCACCTCCCAACTAAGCATAGCCACTGTTGAATCGTTTGGCGTCACTGCCGTCACAGAACGAACTTCCGTGGTGAAGTTCAACATGGATTTTCTAAGAACTAAACGTTTGCAACCACAACGTGGTACACGGCAGTCAACAAGCAATTTTTTGCACATGCGGTTTTTGTTTGTGTGGTTTACTAATCAATTCCCACCTAAAAGTCAACCATCATTACCCATCAAATGACCATCACAAAAATTAAGACCATCCTTACAACCACCATCTATTGTTCTGAACAGATGATTTACTATTAGTTATACCCATCAATAGCCATCAATTTGCCATCATTCATCACCACCATTAACCCTCATGAACCAGCTAATTTATGATCATTCACCAGCATCACAATCCCTCGCCATCGTTACCCATATCATCGTTAACCATATCATCGTGAACCTATCGTCATTGACCATCAATGACCAACATTAACGATCATCATGCACCACCATTAGCCAGCATCACCAGTCAAATTTACCACCATTAACTATCATTAACCATCATTAATCACTAGCCATCAACCTTCATTAATTAAGCATCATTAACCACTAGCCATTAACCATCATTAACCATCATTAACCATCATCAACCACCATCAAACGCCATCATTAACCACTCACCATCAAGCACCACCAGCCACGTACCACCTGACCGGCCACCGCTCAGGTGACCAAGTCAAGCGTCACGTTTGGCGCTGTCAACGGTGAGGAGGGTTTGTGACTTGGCTGCGGCCTGCCGGGTCAGGAATTCACTAAGGCCGTGAATGGTGGTTGGTAAGTTTATGATTAAACTATTCACTAGTGGTTGGTAAGTTTATGATTGGCCGGGTGTTTAAGCGTAAGCATTGGTTGATTAAGCTTAAGGATTCGTTGATGATTGGTAGATTTCTGGTTGGCTGGGTGGTTAAGGGTAATGATTGGTTACCATTTGTGTAGCCCACTGACTATTGACCAACGCATTATCGAGGCAAAATTCGATACCGACTCCGGCAGAATGCGACTTCAAATATTCACCAATCGTCATATCTTGGGATCCGTCGACCTATCTTTGACTCCTTTTCAAGGCATGGTAAGTCACTGCCGAAATATGTGGCTGTGGGTCAAAACCCTGTACCCCTGGTTCCCCCATCATGAACCATTGTTTGCCCTATAAAGTGGCTGGGTATTATCCCCCATCATTGGTTGTTTACTACTGAGCCAGTTCGCCATGTGAGTCATTGGCAAAGATGAACTGTGAAATGGGGGACCAGAGTCCTCCCCGCCTCCCCCAGATGTCACCTTAGCCCTACCAGCCCTACCATCCACCACTGCTTGGGACACAACCAGCTCCCAGTGCCATTATTGGAGGGCCTTATGGCGACAGCAAGGGACATCCGGTTGTTGTTCCACTTTCTGTGGTGTCAATTGGTGCTAGTTGTTTCATGTTTAAGGTCAAAGATCTGAAACATATAGCATACGAGATATTTATATATATATATAGAATACATACCGAGATATGTTATATCTTAGCTATACCTTTAGTTTTGGTTGTTGGGAAGCTGGTGATCGAAGGTAATGGTTTGTGCAATGGCTGTCAGCCATTGATGGTTTTGAAGTGATCCAGGCATTTCCCTTTTGCCTCGGCCTAGCATCAGCAAGCCATAGGCAAGCATCAAGCTATCACCAATCACGATTATTATTAAATACGAATCAGCCATCATCAAGCATATCACCATTATAATCATCACCCCCACTATGAACCATCATCAATTGTCAAGCAATGTCAACCACCATGAATCATGATGATATCCTACAATGTCAACCTCATTGACAATCATTCATCACTGTGATCCTCCACTATACAAGCGTAAACGAGCACTACTAACCATTGTAAACCAGGATCATCAACCCTTTTTGATCAGTATTAAACTGACATAAACCCATATCCACCAGTATTAACCAGCATTTAAACCCTTATGAATCACTTATTAAGCGGTACAAATTACTATTAACCACTATTAACCACAATCAAACCAGCATTTTAAGGAGATTTTATAAACCACTATACCACTATAAACTAATAGAACCACACCGGTTGCTCCAACCAACCGGTCCAAGCTTTGTCGTTAAGGCTGGATCCATCTGTTTCCTGTGGCTTCTGGAAGGCGACGCCAGGGCATCACTTCTGCGGGGTGATGTGCAAGGACCTGTAGGGGATGTGGTTTCTCAAAGGTTTTGTACAGGATTTATAAGGGATGGTGATTAATGACTATGGTTAATGACTATGGATGTTTAGGTCTTAATGTTCTTTTTTACTGATAAAGCAGGAATAAGGGTTGAACCAAAGAGGTTTTTGATTCTTTTAAATAGTTTTTCATGGTTTCAGAGGTGATTGCTTGGTGGTCAATGGCTATAGTGTTCTTTATTCAGGATAGAATATTGTTGGTAATTGTCGGGATATGATACGTGCTAGTGCATGATTATAGTGATTAATGACTATTGTGGGGACATTATGGTTACTTAGTAGTTGATAGGGGATCTAATAGGGAACAATCGCCAATAATTGTAGGGGATATACGACATGGTGGTGTATTAATAGTTTTCAAGGGGATTATAATGGCTAATGGAGGATTATCACCAACAACTATGATTAAACAACTACTATATGCATATGGTGGTTTCTCAAACCACCAGGAACCTTAGGAACCTTCAAAAGTATGGAGGTGTTAGTACTATAAATGATATTTTTTTGTTTTGGGTTGGATTCATCAGGTTGGTATCGTTTTTGGATGGCTTATCGACCATCAAGTATAGTAATCCCTAGTAACCAATACTTCCATGTCAGACAGTAACAATGTGTATTTAGCTTACTATCCAACGGTTATGCTTCCTGCTGCCATACGCTAGCTTCGGGGGGTAAGCGAATCGGCAGCGTCACACATATGGGAATAGCGGGTGGAATGATCGCTAATTGAAGGTATTAATGGATGGTTCATTGATGGTATTAAATGACCAAGTAAGGGTCAATTGATGGTGAATTAGAGAGTAACCAATGATGGTTAACTGATGAGTGTGTAATTGATTGATAGTTTGCTCTATGAGGATTCTGAGAATGGACGACAAAGGTGTTGAGTAATCTTCGGTAATGGTTGATGATGGGATGACAACCACTTATAGCCTCAATGTGCAACAAAGAACATCAATTGTTGGTACTGATACTATTGATCGATGGCGATCAATCTTTGTTAAATAATAAGGACCATACCCAAGAATAACCAACAATTCTAAAAGATGTAGAGTTAAGTCAGCAGAACCAACCACTTGAAATTAAAAGGGGAACATCATTGCAAATCATCAGAAGTTGGTTCAAACGCAGACTTAAATGCACCAACATGTGGACCAATGAGTATCCCAACAAAAGAGTGTTTTGCTGATGTCTTGGACACTCACAATTGGTACACAATTTTGACTGATTGCGATATCGGCTATCATATTCAGTGCTTGTGAACAATCATCCAAAACAACTCAATGTTTGATATATCTTGGCCGACCAAGGTACTTACTATCAGCCATGTTCGTGTATACATTTACTTGTGTATGAATCTTGACTGTACTATTTATTCAAGTTTTGATTTACTTTTACAGCAACGGTTTAAGCCATTAATCATTATCAATGACCATGGTGAATCATTGATACTGAGTAAGTCAGATCATTAACTTAGCCTTATGGGAATTTCTTAAAATTGGACCCCCGATAAAATAGTTGGGCTATTAAATTACTACGTATGGTTAATATGAAGCATGTTTTGGGGGTACCCCTATTTTGACAAAACCGAGTAATTAGCATTTCCTATTTTTGTTGGTTATGGTTCCTTACAAGTACTGATGTGTAATTTGCTATTGATCATCCGCCTAGTAACCATTAGTCAGTATGTTGGTTGGTTTTTGTTACATTCCTCGAACAAAGATCCTCCCAGATAGGCACTGAATGACCAGTTTCCTATCAGGAGGCTTTTGATATTGACCATCATAAATCAGCTGAATCATGATCACTAGCCATCAATCAACCTTCCATTGCCGCAGCTATTTTGCAAAAAAATGTCGTTGCCGGCTGGCTCCCGGCTACGATGGAGGAGCCAGCTGTGGGCTGGTCCCAAGCCAGAAATCATTCCTGGTTGGTGGTTGGGAGGGAGCGAGCTAAGAAGCCAGATGTATCCCTAGATCCCTTTCAAGGGGGAGCTACCAGGAGTGTGCAAACCAAATGGTGAATTGCATGTTGAATGAACGGGTGATCAATTTGGATGAGAAATGGTTCATTTAATGATTATGAGCTAATACTACGAAAATACATAGTGACTATTCAAATGAACAATCAGTATTTTTTTTGATCAATGGTTCATCAATGGTTCACAATAAAAATGTGTCATAATGTTGAATTGATTACTGCAATTAATTATCAACGAGTAATTCACACAGCAATAACGCTCAATAAGCATAAGCCACAAACTGTATGGTTACAATTGGTTATAATGATGAATAAGAATTGGATGCAATGGGTCAGAATGTTCAATATATGTGTAACCATAAATCATACATGGTGAACAGCCATGAACGATAAATGGTTCATGACCCTTCGCCACAAATGGTAAATACCACGACCTCAAGTCAAAGGTATTAACCGTCCATTAAACATCCAACTATTAGTCAATTTGTTACTACTTCAAAAGCTTAGGCTTAACCTGTTGATGGTGGGTTGCATGGAATCATTGCGAAACATGAATATGTCCATCATACAGAAATCGGAATAGTTGGTATAGTAGGGGAATCAATAAGCCAGTGAAAGAATGAAATATCATTGAACTACAGCTGATTTACATAACTATATGTAATATTTGATTGCTCTTCTCTAAACTGGCTCTAGATCAATTATGATGCTGTTGTGTATGCTCAAACTTGAATTCAACAACTAGATGTGGATGTCGTATGTTTACTGGTGATAGAGACGCAGCTCTGATACTTAATAACTAGACATAAGTAGTATAGTTACTGTTGTGAAACACAGAGATGTCACTGATAGAATTTGATACATATCAATACACAGAGTATCAACATTGCAATGGAACACAATCAATATATATATAAGCACATTATTTCAGGAGTTTGCTCGGTTACGCTACTGACAGGGTCACATGCTATCTATACATATATTGATGTATCCAGACAGGAAACATGTTCACTGGTTTGTCAAGAACAAACCATCACAAAACGATGGTGGGCATGGTTGGCAAGCCTTTCAGAGTAGACTCTTCCGCAGATTCTTGGGACACGGAAACCAAGGGCACAGTTTCAACTGATGCGCATCTATACGTATACTCTCTCGTGGTCCCTGGCTGTCGCATGCGAGTAAAGACTGAAAACCAACGAGTTTCAAACCTTAACTACCCTTAAGTAACCACCACTTAATTACCATCCTTTAACCACCACGAATCAACAATAACTGGCCACTACCCTATACAATCAGGATAGGCTTTCAACACAGCCACAGAACCACAGCTTATCAACAATGAACTGACTGACCACTATGGCATAGCTATCAACACAGCCATAGAACCTTGTTCATTGGCAGTTCTCCTCTGCAGGATGTTTTAGTGGTGTTCGATGATGAGGCCGTTACAGAGATCCGAACGCATTCTGCTGTGCTGATGTTGGCATCTCCTGTCTTCAACCGAATGTTGACACAGGGTATGAAGGAGAAGGAGAACCGACGCATCGAGCTACCTGGCAAGAACCCCAAAGAGTTTAAGATTTTGCTTGAGTTTCTTCATCCTGCTACAAGCCGAGTGCAGAAAGTTTCGGAAGATAATGTTGACTTTCTCCTGACCTGGTCTGATGAGTATTGCATCGAAACTTTGCATCGAGAATGCCTGGAGTGTGCCAAGAGCCAGCCACCATCAATGGACGGCGTGTTGCGGGCTTACCGTTGGGGACTGCATGACTATATGGAGAGTTCCATTGATAGCCTCCTAAGATCCGGAGTAAAAGACTGGAAGGCATGCTATGCTCATCCCGAACTTGTGCAGAAGGTGCTTGAGACATTGATCGCCAACGTCAAGACGCGGACATCCGAAATCAGTCTTTATCTACCTCCCAAGGGTACGGGTAAGGGCAAAAGGTCAGGGCTCCCTGGCCTGGGTCCTTGGTTTGAGGAACCCAAGGGGAAAGGCAAGAGCAGCATCCACACCTTTGATGATCCTTGGCTTGAGAGTGATCCATGGATTGAACCCGATTTTTGGAGCTCCAAAGGGAAAGGCAAAACCATCTCAACCGTGGACATTGATTGGGATTGATGGATTTGACATGAAGTGATCCAATGGTCGAAAAATCCAATGGTTGGTTGAACGAATTGATACATGATTTGACATGATGTGACTGGTGATCACGAACCGTTCCCGGTTCTGAACTTCCACTGCGGGCAAAGTTTCCTGCTGTCCGACGGTCACCAATCCGCAGAATTCACCGGTCCGAAGGCCGCCTGTTACACAGAAACAGACGCTTCAAGGACCAAAAGGATCCGCATCAACCTGGCTGCCCCGCAGGATGATGAGAACGAACGGAGGGGGAATGATGCTCAAGTCCGGTGTGTCTCCATTGGGACACCATCACTCTTTGGGGCACGCCCCCTTTCACAATCACACCGGTTTTTCAATGATTTGCTTCTTCTTGGGATACCACCTTGAGGTGGCAATGACATTTTTTGTTGCCTGCTTCCTGTAATGAATAAGTCACTAATGTCATGAATCAATGATGATAAATTAATGGTTCATTCTCATTTCCGGGTTGCTGCTGATTTTCAATTCTATGATACCCTTTTGAATTCTGGTCTATCATTTCTAGTTTAAGTGGAATTAGTACACCGGGATGCCTTCACAAGAACAACCACAAGCTGTTTGAATGGAATTGCAACAACGTTGCCATTGCTCGGTGGGATCCTGACGGCCCGTGAAGATCTATAATTACGTTGATTGGCACTATTGCTTCGGAACGAAAAAACATGACGCTTTAAACACAATCCAGCTCCAGTTGCAGTCTTTTTATCCTGCAATGGTAGATCCAGATTGACAATCCACCTTCAGTTTACCTTAGATAGCTGATGATTTATCCACACTATGGATGTATGGATACAACATTAATGTATGTTGGCTAAACAGACCGTCTCGGGCGGTGCCTTCAGCAGTGTTGTTGACTACCGTCTCCAGTGGTTGCAGGATTTGCCCGTGGAAGGAACACCTACCCTCTGGCAAACTAACCTGTAAACTAAAAAAGCATCATTTTATATCGGTAAAACCATTATAACTCGTAGATGTTCCACTTCCATGTTAGTTTGCCGGAGTGTGGTTGGTTAATCATTAACTACTGCTAGGGTATTACCATGTTGGATGTTGGTAGCAGAAACTACCACCTTTGTTGGGCAATACCATTACTATAGAAAAAGATCATTTCCTCGCTGCTTAAACCCGCGTGAACATGGGGTGATCTACCTCCTTTCATCAGACGATCCATGAACTGGGGACTATTTTGCCCGCCACTATTTGCTGGCCATTAATGACCGAAAGCCAGGGTGAATGACATGCAGTTACAACATGTTATAATTTAGAATATTTTGGGTATAAAAAGTAAATCTTGGGCCGTGGTGTATCACTAACAGGAATGGCTATCAACTACTGTTACTGCAAACTTTGTTACAACCCTCATCAGCTAAGCATGGTGAACCATAGCAGCGGAGCTTGGGCTATGAACATCTTAGGATTGAGCGCTGAGTAGTTGAGGTTAACCACCCAAAACATCGGCTGCACACGGTAAGGGCATGGCATTTGGTTGCCACTGGAAGTTTTTAAAAGTCACGCTAAAGATCAGAGGAATTGGATTCATGAGCTGTTGAGCTATTAAATCCTGATTATGTATGAGGTGTTTGGCGGGGTATGTTAGACGAGGTTCACCTCGTCGTCAGGGAGGCTGAGAAGATCCACTGCTTCTTGTGGCTCAGAACCGCCCACCGCAGCTGTTCCGGGCTGTTCCCGGCTGTTCCCGACTATGGAGGACCCACCCGGATAAACCTCAGATGTTTCAGTGCTCCGGACCTGTCGATTCAAGCCCCAGTAGCGACCGAGCAGCAATGGTGTGGTAAGAGACGAACCAGACAGTTGAAAAAAACAAACAGAGTAAACATGTTTGCTGGGTTCCAACCAAGGGTGTTGTATTGTACAAATACCTCGTAACAGCTGTAATTTTGATCAATATATTATATGCTATATTGATCAAAGATAGCTGATGATAATAATACAGTAATAATAGCTGGTTAAGGATAGATATTATTCTACACAGTGACTGGAAATGGCTGCTTAATGGTCAAGATTGGTTTGACCCATCAATTCGACTTTGACGAGCCATCACTGCTACTTACCTTCGTTCACCATCACCAAGTTGACTAACGCTTGGAGGCACCAACTTCCATCAATCATAGGCTGAAACCATGCACCTGGGTTTTGGCACTTCTCCTGCAGGACGTTTTGGTTGTGTTCGATGATGAGGCCGTTACAGAAATCCGAACGCATTCTGCTGTGCTGATGTTGGCATCTCCTGTCTTCAACCGAATGTTGACCCAGGATATGAAAGAGAAGGAGAACCGACAGATCGAGTTACCTGGCAAGAATCCAGAAGAGTTCAAGATCCTCCTTGAGTTTTTGCAGCCGGTGACCGGCCGAGTGCAGAAGATTTCAGAAGATAATGTTGACTTCCTCCTGACCTGGTCTGATGAGTACTGCATCGAAACTTTGCATCGAGAGTGCTTGGAGTTTGTCAAGAAACTGAAGTCCTCATTGAACAGCGTGTTGCGGGCTTACCGTTGGGGACTGCATGACTATATGGAGAGTTGCATTGATAGCCTCCTAAGATCTGGAGTAAAAGACTGGAAGGCATGCTATGCTCATCCCGAACTTGTGCAGAAGGTGCTTGAGAGATCGGTTGCCAACGTAAAGTCGTGGCACGATAAGAAGAATACCTTCACAGGTGGTGGTTTGTTTGGACAGACGTACTTGGACTGAGAGTCGCAAGGTCCGGACACTGAGTGGCTTGACAAAAAGCGACGCTGCCGCGACGTCGCAGGAATGGTCAAAAAAGGTCAGGAGAAATCCCTATCAAAGTGATACAGAAGAAAACAGCCCAGTGGTGGCTGAAGCCATTCTTCTTCGGGGTATCGATTTTTTTTTGACAGAAATTGAACTGCTAGAAGATAACAGTAATCAAAAAGGAGAAGAAACAGGCGTCAGAAGAAACTGATATCCTGAGGTCATTGCCCTCATCATCCCTCGATGGTTGAAGGTTCCTCCGGGGAAAGTTTTTGCCTTGAAAATTCCCAAAGTGGGGCAGCCCACCTGGCCCCAAGCAATCCAGGGCAATGACGGCTTGGGATTTTGCCAGGGTAGCTTTGCCTGCGCCTCCTACCCTCCTCCAGCGCTTGCTTCAACCGAGCAGTCAGATTGCACGTAAAGTTTGGTTGAATTGAAAAGGATTCTCTTCATCATTGGCCATCAACCATCATCGACCATTATCGACCATTATAAAGCATCATCAACAATCATCAATCATTACATACCATTATCAACCGTTTGTTTATCATCATCATCCACCATCATTCAAAATCACCATTGTTGATCGCCATGATTTGTGAACATCAACATTGATTCATCATCATTAATCATCCTTCTTAACCATCTTCAACATCATTAATCAACCATCAACCGCCGTCATCAGTCATCATCAACCATGCTGCTGTGCCACAGGCTGTTTTGCGGCTCTTGCCACAGCCGCGGAGCGGCGCGGATGGCCGTGAAGGCAGGACCGGTCCTGCGGAGCCAGAAGGTGAGCCTGCCGTTTTTCAGCAGCTGAGCTGCCTAGCCAGCTAGGCAGTGGACATAGTAAGCTTAGAAGGATGATTCACTTGTTTAGTCGGAGCCAAAAATAACCAGCTGATGCTTGGGATAGGAATATTTCATGATATTCTAGTTGGTATTTTCAAAACACTTTTATTTTCCCAGGTAATCATTAACAATTGGTTGGTTGACAAACATATTTAATGGGGGTTGTAACCACCAACCAGTTAAGAATTCTCGTTAAAGGAGACTCAAATACTGATGAGGGTCTCTGATGATGCTTAATCATGGTCGATGATGATGATGATGATGATGATGATGATGATGATGATGATGATGATGCTGATGATGATGAGGAGGATGCTGATGCTGATGATGATGATGATGATGATGATGATGATGATGATGATGATGATGATGATGATGATGACCAACAATGATCATTACAACAGCAACTACTGGCCAATGGTTACAATGTTAATGATGGCTATAGGTATTTGTATTGGTCAGTGATTGTCGATAATCATCACTATAATCTGTAGCCATCATTCACTAGTAACTTTCACCCATGATTGGGTGACTAGTGATGATGGCTACTGATCATGAATACTTAATGATCCTCACTAGTAATGATGGTTCAGAATCATGGATGATGGTGATGATGATTAATAATGATGGTGGATAATGACTGGAAGCGGTCCTGGTTTTTGACAATTTGAGTGCCGATGTTCCAAACAAGACCGCTTATAAGCTGCTAGTTCTCTGAACCCAATGAGAGGATGAGGACTAAACAGCTGGTTGGCTTTGCATGATGTTCACACTAAACTGCCATGCGGCATGCGAATGACAATGAATTTATCACAATCTGAGTGAACAAACAATTGTTAGCAACAACCAACTGCTTAAACAATGGAACAATAATATATGACCGACAACAGTTGATTGATGATTCACCAGTGGGTTATTGTTGTTGTTGCTGGCGGACTGTTTACCGTCCCACGAAAAGGATAATTTCCAGCATTGTCATATCATCACATGCTGTCGGGTTCTTGTCGGTCGTGCTTCCACGTGGGCAATTTCCAGCATTGTCATATCATCACATGCTGTCGGGTGCTTGTCGGTCGTGCTTCCACGGGGTGCGATGGTCACCGTGGTGATTGGGGCGGGGTGGGGTGGTGCAGCATCGCCAGAGTGTCTTGTACGTGTGCAGGTTGCGTGGGAGTTTCCATGGCACGATGGTCACCGTGGTGATTGGGGTGGGGTGGGGTGGTGCAGCATCGCCAGAGTGTCTTGTACGTGTGCATGTTGCGTGGGAGTTTCCGTGGCACGATGGTCACCGTGGTGATTGGGGTGGGGTGGGGTGGTGCATCATCACATGATGTCTGGTACTTGTCGGTCGTGTTTCCACGTGGTGCGATGGTCACCGTGCTAATTGGGAAAAGTGGGATTCCTAATTCTTTGGCTTCCCAGAAAAATGGGAAACCAAATGTTGCTCTTTGGGCTTACATCCAGTCTACGCAATGGCGTTGGGAAATGTCAAGCTTGGACTTGTTGTTGAAGACTGGAAAAGCTCTGAGCAAGTTGTGATATGGTTTCCAAAACAGTACTAACGAATCCGCATCGTTTGAATAGCCAAAACGCAGGTAATTAAGCGATTCCTGAAAAAATGATGAAATTTGGAAGCCATTTTTGAAGACAAAATCGCGTTGGCGCCTCAGCCAAACGACGAAAATGACGAAATTGTGGGACAGAGAAAAGTCCGCCGTGTTGTTTTTCCACAATGGTTTGCGATTGTTTAAAACCAACTAGCTGCTGTTGATGATTCACTTTGACCAACGGTTGAACCAGCAGTGGGTCATCGACCAAGAGCAGCCAATAACTTGATGACCAGAAATAACCAACGTTGACCTGCTTTGGCTTTACCGCTTGATATGTGGCTGCAATGGCCCCAGTTGTTGGTGAATTAATTTTTGGCTGAAGAGCAATGGTTTAGCTGCTTTGTTGGTTGGAACCAGGAATCGTACTGTTTGGAGTTTTCTTTATCGATTGCTTATTCACAATATCTAGCCAGCCACCATCATAAATCTATAGTCCTAAACTTCCTAAACCAACCATTTTGGGGGGTTCCATATTTTGAGAAACCATATATCCATAACCTATTCATATTCCCATGATCATCATCCTCATCATCAGCATCATCATCATCATCATCATCATCATCATCATCATCATCATCATCATCATCATCATCATCATCCTCATCCTCATCCTCATCCTCATCCATAACCCATTCACACTCCCTTTATTTGATGGTCAAATCACAACACCACCTTGGGATCAACTCTTGGTACCTTGTTCGGAGCTCCAGGTAGGCCCCGAACAGCATCTTCAGGCGAATCCTCGGCTGACGGGGGTGTGTGGCTGGGGATGATGGGTCGGCTGCTGGTTCGGCAAAGTACACGGACCATGGTCTTTGATTATGTCCTTTTCTAGGGATTCTAAATGATTACAAAGTTTTGTTCTTGGATTATCAACTATTTATTCCAGTCAGTTTTGTTCTGTTTTTACCGTCAGTTTTTTTCCTGGATATGATTTAGATGTAAAATGCACAAACAGCTACTTGTTGAATTATCAAGTCCGCCCATTACTAATGGTTATCAATCAGCTTTTGGTAATGACTCGACTCAGCATGCTATTGTCCAAACATGTGTGGTCGTGCAAGCTGAATATGATGCCTGCCTAAGTGGTTGGAATCCGTTGGAAATCTGGGGATGTTTGACAATATTGTTGAACTACTACTTAATCATTACCAAATGTTTCACACTTGTTTAGCCATAATTTCACAATTACCAGAAACAATGGCTTATTAGCCAGGTAGCCATGATGATAGCCATGGGTATATACCAGAAACACTGGCTTATTAGCCAGGTTGTAATAGCCAAGTGCCATGGTAGCAGATACCATGTAACAATGGTGTGCCATGGTGTGCCCACATCATGGCGCCCGTGGCAACAGCTGCTGTTCTGCCGTTCAGGTAGATCTTCCGGCAGCATCTCCATTTGTCTCGCTGGCAAGGCCGCTCTGCCATGCAGCTGGGAGCTGGGAGCCGTTGGTGCTGTCACGGCTTGCATGCTTAACGCACGATCCCGCTTGGAACTAATTTCTTTGTGAATCCCTTTGTGCACGCAAAGCTGCAATTCATTGTGCACACGCCCTTGAACCATGATGAATCCGCTTACTACTTCAGCTTACCATCACTTATCACCAAGCTAATCAACATTTGAACCAGGAGTAACCAGCTCACTAGTCAGCACAGTAGCTAATGATCACCTATCACCAAGCTCGTTGTCTAATGGTGGTTTCTCAAAATGGGGGTACCCCCAAATCATTCAATATTAGTCATTTATGATAATAATAAACCAGCCATTCTTGGGGTCCCCTATGGCTTGAGAAACAGCCAATCACCGAGCTACCAAGCCAATCACCAGGCTTAGCCAGCAGCCATCAGCTTCGCCATTTGAGCTTCGCCTTGGAATCCCCTCCAGGAGCACCGACTGGAGGTGCCGGTCACCGGCGAAACGCAGCAGTTGTTGATGGTCAAATTCCTGGCAGTCTGCTATGGGCCAAGCAGCTCACCAACTAGCTGGTTAATGGTTCATCATAGGGGATAACCACCAGCAATAATAGGGGATAATGATCAACTATATGGCTATGGGTCAATATTAAAATATTAACCAACCAATAAGAAGGGATAATAACCAGTGATAATAGGAAAAACAATGGTTAATGATGGGGAACCAGAGGTACGGGGTTTTGACCCACAGCCATATGGTGGAAATGGTGTGAAAATTACTGGTTTACCATGATTACAATGGTTGTATAGTTATAATATGGTCATAACCATAATAATTATGCTTCAAAGGCATTCACATGTGATTAATTAACAATGGTGATGGTCAACACAGGAGTTTAGCGTGATCGTGGTTAAACCACGATCAATGATAATACATTGTGGGACTGATGAAAGATGGTAAGATGATATCCCATTTGTTCCATGCTGGTATCTCCAAGGCACAGCTACATCCAGTTTATCAGTTTGATAATGGTTGGTTCCAATCTGGCCAATCTTATGATGGTTTGATGTGTTTTTTGATAAGCATGGTTGATTTTTTAGTGTTTTTTTTTAGCACGGTAGATGTTTAAATACCAAATCTTAATAACCATGGTTAGTCCTAATCGCATGGTTGATTTCTTAATGTTTTTTTAGCATGGTAGATGTTTAAATACCGAATCTTAACAACCATGGTTAGTCCTAATCTTATGTTTTGAAGGCATGGTTGTTGCTATGCTTTGAACCAGACAGTGTTGGAAGATCCGCGCAAACTCCGCTGTTTGGTGATCGCCAGTGCATCGCAGCATTCGTGCTCCGCAGTCTTATCCGGTTCAAGATAGGCCAAAGCCGTTGTAGCAAAGAAAAGCTGTCGGCAGGTTTCCGTGCCGTTCTGTGACTTTGTTCCGCAAGTTTGGTCGTGATGCTCAGCAAGTTTCAACAAATGAACTTTGAATTCTGACAGCGCTGATTTCACCACGCAGGGCACCACCCTTTTGCAAGCCGCTTGCGCAGTCGTTTCGCGTTGCCCGTTGCCCTGCGCTGCGGGGGGGCTCAGGCCGCCATGTTGATTTACACATCCGGGGCAATGCACCAATGGTACCAAGGAAGTGATTAACCATCCAAGAGTGGCGATTAATGGTCACCCAGGATTACTAAACCCCTGGTTGGTTGATAGGGGGTAAGCCGGTATCCCCCAAAAGCCTTGGTTTCCTTTTAAAATGGTGACCCCCCCAATCAATCAACCAGGGGTTTGTTAATCCTGGGTTACCATTATTTGATCAAAATGGTTAATGAGTAAACACATGGCTATGGGTCAATATTAATGAACCAATTTCATGGTGGATAACAACCAACCAACTATAAGGAAAATAATGGCTAGGGAAAGCGTGGTTAAAATCTATTGCCAGATTAGTTTACAGGAGGGTGATTGCTATTGATAAAATACGCATGATTGACAATGGTTGCTTGATATATCTTCACTGGTGCATGAGCTAATGAGTAAACATTGATGCTGTACCGCATCGAAACAAGAATGATGCATCCTTACACTTCGTGTCATGGGACGAGACAGATTGTGCAAAGCAACACATCATCACCACCGGAATGGATTCGTTGACTGCTACAACTGGGCACTATTAATAGGGCTTTGCTGAGAGCTACTTGCCTGACTGGGTATTCAATTGGGTGGATGGTTAAAAAGTATTACCAACCATCATAGCAGGACAAAGTCACAAGCAGCAATGATATCATCCGTAAAGCAACCATCATATTTGATTTGGTCAATGACACTCCATGCCTTTTTTGATCAACGCAGAAAGTTTCTTGGTTGGTTGGTTCGCTGGTCAGTGGGTGCGCCACATGCGTCCGCTCCCAGGTCAGTTGATGCCTGACATGCTGTGACTGGGGCTGAAGGGAGCACTGATCGACTGAAGCTTTGTGGTCGCGGTATCCCGAGCTGTCCCTCAACAGTCCAGGCTGAAAGGGAATTAATTCAGTTGGTACATCTCTACCAGCTGAGATTCTGAATGAATTCAGTTTGGTAAATCTCTGACTGAATTCAGTTGGTTAATTAGTTCTATCCTGGAGAAAAATCACCTATCAAACATGGTACCAACAGCTCCGCAGCTCGTAGAACTGCAGCTGCTGAGTAAGTAATTCAACGCTGCCCCTGTCACCCTGGGCGTGTCCGTACACTGATTGGTTGACCAGGGGAAAGGGTTCAAACAGTGCGTTGGGACTAGCCACTGGCAGGAACCGAGTTGGAAATCCGGATGCTGTTGCTATGCTGTTGTATACGTGGTTATTTCGGTTGGTTGAGATAGCTAAATGGGTTTACATGACCTTGGGCTGTGGGTGAAGGGTCACCCAGCTGTTCACATTTCCCAAATGACCAAACTAGTTTTTCTTGGGATGTGAACTACTACCCATTTGCTGATCGCTTTGTATCAACCCAGCTCGCCAAGTTTTTCACTGTGATTATGAACCATTCTGAACCATGCATCTCTAGACTGAAGCTTGGCAGACCTCACCACTCACCCACTACTTGACGATAGCACCGGAACTGATTGTTTTTTTCCTGAATCGGAAAGAACAATGGTTGAGGTTGTTGTTGTTGTTGTGTTGTGTTGTTGTTGTTGTTGTTGTTGTTGTTGTTGTTGTTGTTGTTGTTGTTGTTGTTGTTGCTCTTGTCCTGGCAGTGGCAGTAGTGATTTTGATGCTGTGCCTGTTTCTGCTTTTGTTGTTGTTGTTGTTGTTGTTGCTGCTGTTTTTGTGGTCGTCGTGGTCGTTGCTGTTGTCGTTATTCAAGACATGCAGACAAAGCAAAGCTACAGCTACT
>VSDK01020943.1:151932-162919 GCA_009767595.1 Symbiodinium kawagutii
GGTTTGACTATGATTTACCGACGGGGGTTGGTTGCCGTTCCTGACAAGATCTATGACGTGTGCAAATGTCCATGGCTTCATGAACACACGTTTGGGTAATTATTATGCAGAAACATTCCGAAGGGAACAGATTAATTACTCTTTGTTGGTAGGTTCTAAAATCTTCAGGAAATAATTGGTTTTGACTTATACTTAACATGTTCACTATTGGACATGTATTTGTCATGATATGCAAGTTGTTCATCCTTAATGGTCAACGTTCACTGTTGTTATATATTGATGTTTTTTGCTTCATAGTTATTTGTTTATTGCATTTGGTAAAAGTGAATACTTGTTTAACATCAATACAATGTTGTAACGCGCGCATGATTGTCTTTGTATTATGGTGAAGTGCATGGTGAACAACAATGATCATATGAAGTAGCAATTTTCAACTGATGAACGACAACAGAAAGTTGGATAACAACAATAAATTCGCCATATGGCGAATACCAAATACAACACTGACCCATTTTCCCAAATTGGAATAGCTCAACTATAATGACTATAATTCAACTATAGAATTTTCATAGGATTCACCTATTTGTGAGTTTCTCGAAATAGACCTGCCTTTAGTTATCATCCACTTTATTAACCATTTCAAGTAGTAAAGTAGTAAACCATCCATTTTGGGGGTCTCCTATGACTTGATAAACTACCGTATATCCATCCAATTCTTCGCCTGTAATCTCAAACTGTACTTCTACACGCATAAGTCACCGGCTTGGCTGGGAAAATCTACGTTTGAAACCCAGCTGTTTCAACCACCATTTGTAGGAGTTTCCTAAACATTTGGTGGTTTCTCAAGTCATTTGGAACCCCCAACAAATAGTTGGTTTATGACTATCAATGGTGAAAATTGGATGACTCTGACTGCATAATATTGGATGACTTGGGGGGTCCCCTATGACTTGAGAAACCACGATTTTGCCATCAAGCCTTCGACCGCTGAGGCAAAAGACTTGGACGTCGGGCACTCTTCCCACTGCCACTGGGCGCATGCACGAACCAAGGGTGACGAGTTCATAGTCAGCTGAATGCTAGGATTGTCTCTGAAGTCAAGCTATCCTTGTGGTGTCACCCGTCGTAATTGGATTGTCTCTTAAGTTGGATTGTCTCTTAAGTTGTTTGTTTGGAAAGTGTCAGGGATGTCACAACGCCATGAAATGTAAGTCGGCATGAAAGTGCAATAAAAGTTAGTGGTGTCCGATGCAATTTTGACCGCTAGGATCGAATCAATCCTAGCTATCAAACACAATAAGGATCATATTAATCACTTTGTGACCACTAGGAGAGCTGATTTTGACCACTATCCTAGCTATCAAATCCTTGTTTAATCACTGTTTGACCGCTATCCTAGCTTTTTGATGCAATTTTGACCACTATCCGGGACCCAGCAGCTCGTTCCAGAAACACCAGATGGTTGGTTGGATGTGTCACGCGACTCATAGCAGTGGTGGCTGATTGATATGGTTAGTGAAATGTGAATGATCATGTTTGATGATGATAGTGGTTGGTAAAATTATGAATAGTCATTACTCAAACATGATTGAGATGGTTCATGAATGTGAAGTATAATCATGTTTGATGATAGTACTGGTTATGAAGAGTCATCAATCAAACATGATTGATATGGTTGATGTAAGTGGTGAATTATCATGCTTGATGATAGTCAACGATGGTTAGATATCCAAATTAGTCAAACATATATGGACTATTGTATGGTTACTTGTATGGTTATGATTTGATTATTAACCACCACCATTAGCTACTATTATCCACTTCGAACCATTATTATCCATGATTAGCCACTATTCATCATCCACTATTCACCACTGCTAAGCATTATGAACCATTTAAACCACTACGAGCCACCAACTGTCAACCCTGTACATTTGTGCAAACTGTTCTACTGCCATCATTGACCATTCTCAATCGTTTGTTAGTACTTGATTACCCATTGTTCAACCATCATTCACCATCATTCACCACAATTAAGAACCATTATCAACCATTATTGACAACCATATATCAATTAACCATATGGTTGATAATGATGGTAATATATGGTTGCTAGTAATGTTTGCCATATGGTTAATTGATATATACAAGATATTTTTGCCATATGGTCAATCATGGTCAACCTTATATTTTAGCCGCATATATTCATAAACCATGATTGACCAGAGATCTGCGGCTCACCATGAACAACCACTACCAACCATGGACCATCACCATGATCCGCGGATCTCTGGATGCTCAGGAAGCTTCGACTCCCAGTTGCGTCAGCCTGCCTTGTTGGCGCAGCAGATGCACCAATTTTTGGGTGGTAAATATGTCCAAAGTTGGGTTGATATAGGTGATTGATATATGTTTGATATGTTCATTGAGGTATGTCTGAAATAGTCATTAAAATATTTATGCATATATATATATATATGTGTGTGTGTGTGTACAATTGTAGGAGTTTCCTATACATTTGGTGGTTTCTCAAGTCATAGGGAAACCCCAAAAATAGTTGGTTTATGACTATAAATGGTTCATAACTAGATGATTTGGGGGTACCCCTATTTTGAGAAACACCCACTTGATTCACATATGATTGAAATATGCATGTCATGTATAAGTACATATACGTGATTTGATATATTGTAGGTAGTAGCTGTAAATTATACTTATACTTATTTACATAATACTAATGTGGTTATTATGAACTACTGAGCTTTGCTCGGAGTCACAAGACCTGCCCAGAACTTTCTCCTGTCAAACGTTCACAACCCTGCGCGGGCCCCTTGTTTTGTAACTTTGAGAGCTGTGAAACCCTAAACCTCAAACCCTAAACCCTGAAACCCTGCACCCTAAAACCCTAAATCCGCAAACCACAAACCCTAAACATCACAAACCTGAACCCAAAATAACTGCGCATGGCCAGTGTTTTTTCCGCAGTTTGTTTTAGCAAGGTTCAATTGACAGGAACTACCACTTGCAACGCCTGGCTACAGATACGCACAACATGGTTGATACATGATGGATAATGTTTGAGCATGGTTACGCATATTGATGTGTGATTGACAATCGAACCGCTGGTAACAATGGCGAATAGTGCTAAAGAATGTTTCATCATAAATAGTGGTTAAAAATGGTTGATCATTTATGGTTAATTAATTGATAGTGTTGAAAACGATGAATATGATCCATGTAACCACTATTGACCATTACTGGTTGATTATCATCAAGCACTATTAACCGTTGATGAAACAATTAATGGTTTTCAAACCAATATTAAGCACTATGAACTGTTAACCAGCAACTGTCAATTAATTTACCATTAACCATTTCATCACATTAAGTAATTAACCACTGTTAATTAATCAATTAACCAAATTAATATTAGGCACATTAACCACAAATTGTCGAACTATTAATCATGTTGTGGTTGATCATCAATGGAAAATCACCATTTTTCTAGGGAAACCCTAGAAAATCAGCAATTTCACTGGTGGATATTCCAGCCAGCTATGTTAGATCACCATCAAGTTCCGCCTTGGTCCGACTCATGGCACCAGCGGACACACCGTGCGACAACGACGGTGGCGTGCGAGCGCAGTGCCAGGTGAGTCACTCGCCGAATTCTTCATCGATGCCGAACTCACCAGAGTCGACCATGAGCTCTGCTGGTGCGACGGTGAGATGACTTGGGTTGTAGTGTTTTAATAGTAGTTAATCTAGTAGTGAATAGTAGTTAATAGTAGTTAATAGTTAATAGTAGTTGATAGTTGATGATTATAGTTGCTGGTGCGATTTTGAGACGGTGATTTGGAGATGACGACTGGGTAGTTGATGGTCAATTGGCTTAATTAATATCAGATGATGGTTGAAGCAGTAGAATAGTGGTTATAGCAGTTGAATATAGTGAGATAACTAGTTGGGGACCAATAGTTGAATAGCTGGTTGTAGCAGTTAAATTGCTAAACTACCCAAGTAGTTGGAAGGGTCATTAGTTATGACTTGGGTAGTTGGATATAGCTAACTAGTTGGGAACTACTAGTTGACTTGGGTAGTTTATGATGGTTGCAGCCATAGCAGTTGAATGGTAGTTGGTGATGGTACCTAATGGTTCTGGTGGAGATACCTGGCAAGGTTCTGAAGGTTCCCGTGCAGATACCTGGTGAGGTTCAGGAGGATTTCCACCGCAGATAGTCGATGAGCTTCCAGAGGGTTCCGGTGCAGATAGCTGATCAGATTCCGTAGGGTTCCGGTGCATATACCTCTTGAGGTTCCGATAGGTTCCGGTGCAGTGACTTCTTGATTTTGGGGGGTTGTAATGCAAAATGCGTTGTTAAGTTGCAAAGGGTTCGGATTTTTCCCCAACGGCAAAGCATTGAATTGTTTGCTGTCTTGTTTTCAGCCCAGATTAACTCTGGTGACCTCCAGTGCAGACACTTTCAGGGTTCCAGTGCAGATCCACATCACTTTCCGGAAGGTTCGAGAAAGTTCTGGACCATTGGATACGATGTCACCGAAGCATTTGATATATCATGTTTGAATCATTCTATATAATCATTAATTGCTGGCGTAGCCGCCCGGCCACAAGTCGGACGACGGTGAAACCAAGCTGGAAGTACAAAATCCCACCATCCGCACGTTACCTTCTTGACTAATGCAGGTCTGTGTGTGTGTGTGTGTCCAGGTCACACTGAGCTATGTTTGGGACCCTTTGAATCCTGACCATCCACCACCTTTAAAGATTGAACCTTAAGCATCAAAACCGCAGTACTCCCCGGTTCAATGATCAACTCCTAGAAGTCAACAACTCATCCATCGCGAAGACTCGAAGGTTGAGCATTGATCACCATCTCTGAGCGCGCCGATCGCAGGCTTCCAATGGACCAAAGGGTCCTCCATCGGTACTGGATCCCATGGCTGCGTCTACAAGGCGATCGCGAAGAAATGCGCTCGGTGGGTTGGCTGGTGTAGGCCACGGTCATCATGACCTATGAGCTTGGAATGATTAGGACTAGTGAAGCTATGATCCAAAGAACTGGATGACTGCAGCTATGATTTCCGATTGGTTGGCCACCTCCATCATTGATGGCTGATGATGCAATGATTGGAACCAGCTGTGTTCTACCTGAATTATTCTCGCTCATGGATTCATATTGGACCTGCTTTACAAACACATGGTCCAAGCCATGTGTTGGTTGTCATGATTGATTACATTGCCCTCCATTTTGGCAGTGTTTCCACCAGTAGCCAAGCGCCAATTAGAGGTCAGTGGGTCATGGAATGACGAAAGGCGGTGCTTCAACTGCTGCGCGTACAAGTGGTGCATGGTGGACTCTCACATGGCTACAGTAGATAGGCTATCTATATCCAATTGGTAGCTGGCCTTACAAATCAGCTTCCACGTCTTGATGGAGTTTCCATGGCCATTCATACGCCATTCACACGCCATTCACACGCGATTCACACGCCATTCACACGCCATTCACCAACCGTTCACCAACTCTGTACCCACCTGGCGATCGTACCAACACTGTCTGACCAACAAATCTTGCAGAGACATCGCCTACGCCAGGCCCTTAACACCTTGACGGGCAAGATCTTTGCCGTGAAGCAGGGCATTGTCGATGAAGCTGCGCTGCAAGCAGCGGGAAACTGGAAACTTCGCCCTGCCCAGCAGGGGAATCAGCATGGTAGCTCGGTAGGCTCACACTGCGGATGATCATTCGGCTGGTTGAGATTTTTAATCCAAGCCAGTTGGGGCATCAATGATACCAGCGCTGACATGGGGAGCAAATTGGTAGCGAAAAGTTTGGATACAATCAATCAATATCAACGATACGGTGTGACTCGTGAGTTTTGAGAATGTACTGTAGAATGGAGCAGACAATCGTATGGTCAGTCGTAAACGCCAATCATGAAATAGTCATGTATGAGCCAGGAACACATGGACATGAACGATTCCCTCTATGTGCATGATCTACAAATCGAAGCTGATGAATGTATCGAAGGACGATGTGGCACCTGTCCCATTGGATCGGTATTGTGATTTAACACATTGGTCTTCACAAAGTTGAATGTGTATGTATTATGTATACATTATGCAAGTGATTCTATTTCCTTGAAAATGTACATCCATTCATATACATACTGTATCCCAGGGGGTACAGTGGGCATCCTGCCGAACAACCTCCAAACTCTGTCATTTTTGAAAGACCAAAAACAACCAATTGAAGGGGATCCAGCCCATTCTGAGCGCGCACAGCCCTTCCTAGTCCCATCAGCATATCCAACTTCAACTGTTGATCACTATCCAACTCATCATTACCCAGCGTGTCATCCATTTGAGGGCAGTTTGTTAGCCATCAAAGCTGAACCCTTTGCTAGTTAGGGGCCCACCTTGCAACATAGCTGTTGGGCAAGTCACTATTCGTATATGACTGACCCGGTTTATTGCGATTTGCCATTGCTAGCGGAGGGGAACCAGCACTATGAACCAAACAAACCCTACTTGGACTGTATCCCCACTTAGCAACTGGTAACTAACCATGGTTAGTTCGGGATTGGTCCAGCTACCTTATAGATCCTTATAGGGTTTATACAATGTTGATAACCGCAGCTGCACATCAAACCCCAAAACTTTTATGGCCGAAGAAACTGCGCTACCGCGGAGGATCGAAAAGAAGAGGACCGGTGACTTGACGCGAAGGGGCACAGGATGCCAGGTACAGCAGGTGATTTGGCGAACTGGGCCAAGCAACCAACCAATGGTTAACTAGCTGATTAATGGTTAATAAGAGGGGATCACAACCAGCAATGATAAGGGATGATGACCAACTATATGACGAGCTGGGTCAAGCAGTTCACCAACCAATTTCATGGGGGATGAGTTCACCAACAATTTCATAGGGAAAACATATGGTTAATGATGGAGCAACCAGGGGGACTAAGGGTAAACTGACCCAGAGCCATTTGTATTGGATAGAATTGGCTAGTACTTTAGCTAGTGGTCCGTGGAGTGGTTGATCATCAGTGATTATATGGGTTTGGATTGATTGATAGCGGTGGAAAGTGATTGTGATGGTTATATAAAAATGGTTGATTAAAGATGATCAGTGGTTCAAACTGATTATTGATGGTTGATAACGCATAACGATGTTTAATGAATGATTCATAATAACTAATCAAAAGCAGTCAATACCCTTAGTTGTTGCCAACTAATCAACCAGCTAGGGTTGAATCAGGGGTAATACTTTGGAGCTGCGGTTGATGACAATGAGGGTTGAACAGTGGTTAGTGATTGCAGAGATGAGTTTCCAACCATTTTGGTCCACATGTTTGCTGGTTTGTGTTCTATATATATATATATTATGAGTATAGGTAAATGTCAATGATATGCTACAGCAATATTTGGAAGAGTGATCAACTTGCATTATCCTGTCAACCTAAAAGAGGGACAAGGAAGCATCAATAGTGGTACGTAGTGGTGAGGTACATAGCCTTCATAAGCTTTCATATAGGAAGTATCTATGGCTATAACGGTCATTGCATCATGACCTACAATCTATCCTATTCGATACATATGTAACCTATACAAGCTGTAGCTTATAGCAGTTATTACCATGATAATCTACCTACTGGTATCATGGCACTGACGTGATGATTTTCGTGGACGGTGCCATGATAGCAGGACAAGCCCCTAGAAAGGTTTCGGGTATTTGCCAACAAGCTTCAGACGCGCTTTCTCCTTAGCTGGTGGTTGGGAGGGAGCGGAGCCGGGGTATCCCGGCCACTGGCCCTTTAAAGGGGCCAGGAGTTGCCAGGCGTGGCCTAAGCAAGCTAGTCATTCAACTTCCTGAAGTCCCTTGTGATTTGCTCGGTGGACTCAGGAAATTTCGTGAGAGATTGGAGGTAGAACTGACGATCTGCAAGGAGATTCGCGTGTTGCGCTATCAGCTGGTGGGGGAATCTGTGTGAGGTGGACATGTCCATACAGGTCTACCATGTCTACCAATTTTGATAGATCTAACCCATATTCAATGGATTATAAACAAACTTACTGCATCTTATAGCCAATGTGTCAATGAGTTGCATGTTCAACACATGTAGGGGGGGCCTCTCGTTTATCGATATACCGCCCATTGCTTGTCGATAATGTGCCAATCGCAGACATTTGTGGGATGAAGCAATTTCCAATTGTTAATGGGATCGTCAATGGTGTTGAAAGGTTTTTGTGATCGCGGCCAGAGGGAACTGGAGTCATAATCATGAATAATCACAACACACCGTCATGAACCATCATGAACCTTTCTTAACCATCATTAACCATCAATTAACAACCAATTGACCAGCAAATAACCCTCATCAATCTCTGTTTATTGGCTATCATTAGCTACCGTTTCTGTAAACCAACCTTTGCCTAGTCACATTTTCCACGTGGAGTTTTTGTTTTGAGGTCTGTGCAGGTAATTAACTTGCATCATCATCACAGGCAACCAGAAACCCCTTGTGAGAGTTCTTTGGCCTGCTTTGATCGTTTTTTCATCATATGCCTTTGCGTGGATTCCTATAGTATACATATGCATGACTGTATCGTATAAGGTGTATTTAAACATACTTTCATCCACACAAATATACATACGCGTACATACAAAGAAGATAACATCTGTGACTTACATACACAGGCATATTCATACTTTTTTTCATATTTGTTTGCATGCATGCATGGCATGCATAGATGCATACATACGTATGCACACACAGGAGAAATTCTCTTTGGGCCATTGGCGTCATGCAATTTTTATTGTTGGCGGCATGTTGTGCTCATGATCAACGACTAGCATTGAATTCCGATGCATTTTGTTGCCAAGAAGTTCACCAGTATCATCCAGCTTGTGCCAACAGTAACTAATATTCAGCCAGCCGACCCCTGCTCATCATCGTTAATCACTACTTAACCAACAAGTCAAGAAACATTCAAGGTGGGCCCGCTTTCACCAGCTATAAGTTGGGTTCTAACTAGGGTAACTAGCAGGCAAATGGTAGATATGATGATATAACTATAGTCAAATGGCCTTATAACCCATGTTACAACCAGGGGGGCTCATCTTGTTCGTTATCAAGCCACCAGCACAACCTGTTGCAACTCACCACTGCAAACCCAAGGGAGTGAAGCTACCACCATCATTTACCACCGTCCATGACTACGCAAGAATGAGAACCGTGACTTTGCACCTTACTCAACTACCCCGAATGAAGCGCCATACATGAACTATTGGTTAACCATCATTAATCACCAACCATTAATATTTGACCATTGATCATCAGCCATGACCCATTGGTGAACCATTCCACTAATCATTCCACGAACCATTCTAACCATGAATTGATCATTGCTTGAACGTGAATCAACCAGCAATTAACAACTTAATAGCGATTTCATCAACCCTTAGTTAAGCATCCGTTGATCATCAATTCACCTTTTATTCATCATTCATCAACCACTCCTGAGCCAACCACTCATGAAACACTGAAGTAAGCATCCATCAACCACATTGATTAACCATTCATCATCCATGAGTTCACCTTTTATGAATCACTGAAGTAACCATTTATCAACAATTTATCAACCGCATTGATCAACCATTCCTTAATCATCCTTCACCATTCATTAACCATCAATGAACGAATGAACCATAATTAATTAGCCATTGTCAGCCATCAATCTACCATCATCAACCATCATAGCCTAATCATTACCGAACCATTAGCCATTATAAACCATTAACTAACCAATGGCTAACTGACCATTGTGCATTAATTGACTAGCCATTAACCATCCATTCGCGCTGTCAGGACCACCGCCACGGTTCCAACATCACGTCCCACCATACGTCCCACGTCGCATCGGCAGGACCTTCGTCATCCCAACATCGTTGAGACGCTGGGCTTCGAGAGTGCCAGTGACTGGGCGCAGGAGATGATGGCCATGGGCATCGGATGGTCGCCTTGCATGGAGACCTAGCGGGTCGAGATGATGGTGGTACATGGTGGTCATAACATGGAGACCTAGCGTGATTATATCATGGTTATGGCATGGTTGATGGACATGAATGGTGATTTTTTTCATGATCGTTGATTGAAAGGTGAATGGCGAACTGAAGGTGGATTGATGTTTGCCATTGATTGAGAATGGTTGATGGATGGTTAAGTAATGGTTAATGATGGTGAACTGTAGAGGACGATCACCAATAGTCAGATGTACAATGGTTGATCCATGGTAAATTGATGGTACATTAATGGCTGATTGATAGTTGGTTGATGGTTGATTAGTGGTTTATTGATGTTTAAGCAATGGTTAATTCATGATGTGGTTCCGGTGAAATGACGGTTAGCCCATGGTCAGCTGATGGTTACGGTGGACCACGCCTGGAAGATTTGTGCTTCGCCTGGCAGCGGCGTTCACATCAAATGTAGCGCTTTTGTTAACAAATCCAAGGCACCAGAGCGCCGAAGAAATAGCTGGTTCTACTTCTCAAATACTTGGTGGTTTCTCAAAATAGGGGTACCCTCAAATTATCCATTAATAGTCATTTATAGTAATAAACCAGCTATTTTTGGGGCCCCCTATTTTGAGAAACCACCACTTGAACTATGGTGTTGGTTCAACCAGTCACTGAGGGAATGACTTGTTGGTTATAGTGTTGATGGTTTCAGCAACCTTTTAGCATTTGCCTCGTTTTTTTTTTAAATCTTGCCAGTTTTACCAAGTACATACTTCTGAATCATATAGTAGTGCAGTAGTACAGTAGTGCTTATGGTTCATTTCCTCAGTTTCCCTGTGATGTCAATCAAACCACCATGGCATCAAGTGACCCCGTCGTGGGCGATGACCACGTCGTGGTCGGTTGCCATTCCTTGCCAGGTGGTTACCAGGTTCCCTACA
>VSDK01020943.1:174711-187404 GCA_009767595.1 Symbiodinium kawagutii
GACCTTGTTCAAAACAGCTGTTTTCTTTTTTAAAATCCTTTTGAAAAATTGCAAAAAACAGGTCCACAAAGGGTACCCCCTTGCAAGCTCCTGCATTGCAATTATAAATTGAAATTAGCAACTGCAATAAAAAACAACTTCCCTGGCTCATTTCTATTTTTTTTCTTCCTTATTGTTTTTGAATTGTGAAAAGAAAAGAAAAGAAAAGAAAAGAAAAGAAAAGAAAAGAAAAGAAAAGAAAAGAAAAGAAAAGAAAAGAAAAGAAAAGAAAAGAAAAGAAAAGAAGAGAAGAGAAGAGAAGAGAAAAGAAAAGAAAGAAGCCTTCGGGGAAAGTCGTGGGGAGAGTCGTGGGGAGAGCCCAGATTCCAGGTATACAATTGCAAAGCTGACCCCCCCCAAAAAAAAAACAAATATTTTTTTAGGGGGGGGGGGTATACTATTGTGTGGACAACATTACACGGCAATGGGTACCAAGACACCCGCTCCGTTCATGGAGTCCTTCGTAACTGGACATGAAATCAACCGCTCCGCTACTCCGCTGAACCGTCGTAGAGAACCCCAAAGCGGCACCGAGGTCTACAGAGAGATGCGGATGCACGGCCCATGGCTGCAGACCTCTTGAGCTTCTTGGCAGGTCGAAGGGCGAGTTGGAGTGGCTATGGTTGACCTGGCTGGAGCCATGAGAGGCTCGCTAGGGGTACCCAGGACTAGGCTTTTACGGGGCCTTTTAAGGAGGAGCGGCGCCAGGAGCTACCAGGAGGGTTCCAACCAAATGCTAGTAATGGTTGGAGATCATGAGAAGCTGGTACTTGACCTGAAAGGTGGGTGCCAAACCAATGGTGAATGCTTAATGCCTCGATGTAGTCAAGAAAAAAATGATCAGTTGATTTCCGTTATGAATTGAAAAAGTGATGGTAATTTGATGCTTCATCAATTGTCTTTAATGATAAAGTGTCTAATGGATGATCGAAACTCATGGAAATCACGCGACAAATATAAAGCTTGGAGTTTATTTGGATCGGTTCTGCAGCATGGCTTTTAAATTGCCAATCAGACAAATGCTTGCTTGCTCGTTCTCTACCTGTTGGTTCCCGATTGGTCGGTCTTGTTGGTTGATGAAGAACCCTCATGATTGGTAGCTTCAACGATTATTTAGGGCAATCGACCATTGCCACTGGTTTTCAGAATCAAAGACACAAAGGCATCAGTTTAGTGATGATCTCTAGATATGTCTTGTTGCCATTTGTTGTTTCACCAATATGAAATGTGATGCTGGTGTGGCCAAATGGCTGTCAGGGAGTGTCCTCAGGATTCCACAGCCGATCAATCGTTGACTGCTTGCAAGTGCTCGGTGAAGTGGTTGCCCGGTCGTGGGAGATCTGACGCTGTTGCCAGTTCAATGACCCAGCTGTCAATAACCAGTTCTAGCTTTTGAGAACATATCTAGCTGGGTCATTATTGGTATTAAAAGGTAGAATGAAGTTATTAACAGCAACAAAATAACAAATCTAGCTCTTGATTCATGATCTTGCATATTAATAACCTAACTCGATGAGCTTCGGTGAGGGTGTTCGATCAAGCACTGGATCGCATCATGAGTTGGTGGGTCTTTGCAACTGGAAGTGCCAGCTCCAATGATCCGGCATGAACACCACCAGCCGTTCGTTCGTGTGCTTGGGTGGACTTGTGGGCATAACACTGGCATAGATGAGCTATAGAAGATAGCAGAAATAGAAGAATCAGTTGTATAATCAAGTGCTAGTCAGTTGTATAAACTGGAGAGTCCTGTCACCAGCTGTATATCTAGAAGCAGATCCATCTCCCACCCATGAGGTAGGTCCCCAGCTATTGAGCTGCTGAAGCTGATCAAGAGATGTCGCTGGATCTACCACAATGCCAAGCTGGGTCAGGGGGCAACCATCAAGTCTATGGGGAGAAGTTCGCCAAGAACTATCGTAGAAAATGATGGTACACCCGCGGTGAACAGACCCGCAGCCATCATCAAAGTTCTGATCAGGATTGCTGGTTGCTGGTTTCATGTTTTGTTTTATTTTTCCCCATGCAATTATGAACAAATGGTTGGATGACTTGCGCATATTTTTCATAGGTGTGGTTCAACCACCAACCAGATAATGATCATTATAAGCAGTATTAACGACTATTAACCATCATATCACCAACCAGATAATGATCATTATCCTCCATTATAACCAGATCTAACCATTACATCAACCACAAGCACAGCCATGATCAGAATCTCAGCCATGGATCTCCAAGGAGTTCCCTCAACTGATCACCTCCCGTCCACCGAGGTCATAGCTTTATCTGTGGCGAATCAAATTAGTTGCCTGGCGGACCAGCGGGCCCGTGGTGGCAGCGAGCACCGACTCGTTCCCACTGGTGACCTTGATACCCATTGGATGGTATATCCCTAGTAGATGGTCGCAGATGTTGCTGCAAATTGTTGGCTGAGATGCTGCGGAAGGTTTGTAGTCGTTGGCTGGTCATGTGTACTGAGACCTTGCTGTGACGCTCATCCCTCTTGGCCAGATAGCCTCCTTTGGCAATGGATCCCACGATGTCATTCGTTGAGGAATTGCTGCGACTGTTTTTTTTGAAGCGTTGACGTGCATGGTTGTGGTTGTTGCAATTGCTTTCGTTGCAGTTGTGACTGTTTTTGATGCTGACGATCATGCTGCTGCTGATGATGATGATGAGGATGATGAGGATGATGATGATGATGATGATGATGATGATGATGATGATGATGATGGCAATGATGATGATGATGACGATGATGATGACGATGATGATTATGATGATGATGATGATGATGATGATGATGATGATGATGATGATGATGATGAAGACGATGATGATGATGACGATGATGATGATGATGATGATGATCATGATGACAATGATGAGGATGATGATGATGATGATGATGATGATGATGATGATGATGATGATGATGATGATGACGATGATGATGATGATGATGATGATGATGAGGATAAAGATGAGGATGATGAGGATGATGAGGATCATGATGATGATGACGATGACGATGTTGATGATGAGGATGATGATGATGATGATGATGATGATGATGAGGATGATGATGATGATGATGATGATGATGATGAGGATGATGATGATGATGATGATGATGATGATGAGGATGATGATGATGATGATGATGATGATGATGAGGATGATGATGATGATGATGATGATGATGATGAGGATGATGATGATGATGATGATGATGATGATGAGGATGATGATGATGATGATGATGATGATGATGAGGATGATGATGATGATGATGATGATGATGATGAGGATGATGATGATGATGATGATGATGATGATGAGGATGATGATGATGATGATGATGATGATGATGAGGATGATGATGATGATGATGATGATGATGATGAGGATGATGATGATGATGATGATGATGATGATGAGGATGATGATGATGATGATGATGATGATGATGAGGATGATGATGATGATGATGATGATGATGATGAGGATGATGATGATGATGATGATGATGATGATGAGGATGATGATGATGATGATGATGATGATGATGAGGATGATGATGATGATGATGATGATGATGATGAGGATGATGATGATGATGATGATGATGATGATGAGGATGATGATGATGATGATGATGATGATGATGAGGATGATGATGATGATGATGATGATGATGATGGTGGTGGTGGTGGTGGTGGTGGTGGTGGTGATGGCAATCATGATGATGATGACGTGGATGCTGCAATTCAGGCATTACCTTTTACATGGTCTCTCCAAATCCAAACGGGGTCAACAAAGGAAACTGATTTTTTGGCGTTTGCATGATCTCCTCCAGTATCAACCATGGGAGGGCCACAATATGTCCATAATACGCCTTCAGTAGTTTAACTATAGACATTGCAGGTGATAAACCATCAACTTTGGGCTTTGCAGCGTTAAGATTGTGAACCTCCCAGTAACCATTTTTTTTGGATTATCACCAGACTTTACAGAGAAACACTGGGAAACCATGTATAAACGTGACATGTTCCTTTACCAGGATTTTCTACTGGAGGGTAATCATCATTATTGTTGGACTGACTGCAGTGGCCAGGGACATTTGCCGGAAATAGGCTGGGTCGCTGAGATTTTGAGTTCGAGCGACTCCCCTGTGTCAATCAGGCGTCACCTTGGTTTTTAGGTGAGTTGGTGAGGGGACAATGAACGATTGGTCTATGATTCAACATCACTACTACACCTATGACATCAGCCTGGCAGGGATGAGTACAACTATTTTAGAAACCTTGTAGATGGGCTTAGCCACACATACGTGAGACGACAGCTATTCTACATAGATCTTCCCAGCTCATCACGATTGATTGTTATGATCTTAAATGCCCCGGCAATGACATTTGCGCCGTTGGCTGCTTGATTGTTGACGGTACCTTTGTTATTATATATAGTGCTGACTAATTGGATAAGATGTGCGTTTTGGGATCATTGTTGGACAACTCCTTTGGATGCCTGTTAGATACGAGCACCAGCGATCATAAATGGGCATGCTTGGCGCATCATCCAAACGTCGAGAAAACATTCTGATCATCTCTCAGATGAAGATCCATGTTCGATCTCCAGAAGACATGGGGATAGCAGGGATGGCAACCAAGCAATGTCCATGGATTTGCATCAATGGACAGCTTGGGGATAGGCAACCAGCTAAGAAATGGGGGATACCAGGGATGGCAATCCTTTCTGTCAATGCTTCAAGCTGGATACCCACGATATAGTCGGTCAGTAGTTCTCAAATAGTTAGTTCATAACCCTATTTTTTGGGAAAATGTGCAGCTGTGAAACCCCAAGCTGTTCGGGGCAAGCCGGGCCCATGGCTGTTGTGACCCGAGGTTGTGCTTCGCAGCTGAAATGATTCGACCTGAGATTGCTGGACATGTTGATTCAGAGCTCAGTGCTCTACACCACGGTACCACTTGGTGCTACATGATGTACATGATTTTACATGATTCTAACCTTTGAAAGTCAAGAAACAATCGTATGACAAATATGTATTTGGAATATGAACAGGTACATATATGACATACACGATCAAGGTACTGGGCTGCGTATGTGATATGATTCGAATGAAATATGTCTTTCAAATCCCACCTTCCACGGGACAGAACGGACAGTTCGCCCAGCTTCGTTTTCTCTTCTTGTGTTTGTGTTCGGTGGCTATCCCTTACCGTCAGCCAGTGTATAACCACAGTATAGCTACCCTGAATCAGTCCCAACCACCTTTGCAAAGATGGTTCATGCTGGTCAATGAGTGTGCTATTCTATTTGACCATTAACAACAGCTTGTTTGCCGGTGGTTGTTCTTTTGCTGTTGTTGTTGTTGTTGTTGTTGTTGTTGTTGTTGTTGTTGTTGTTGTGGTTGTTGTTGTTGTTGTTGTTGTTGCTGTTTGTTTTCTTTCTCTTTTTTTCTGTTTCTTCTTTTTCTGTTTCTTCTTTCTCTGTTTCTTCTTTTTCTATTTCTTCTTTTTCTTCTTTTTCTTCTTTTTCTTCTTTTTCTTCTTTTTCTTCTTCTTCTTCTTCTTCTTCTTCTTATGTTTCTGAATTTTTCTTCTTGACGTTGACGTCTGTCTTTTTTGGTGTTGGTGTTGGTGCTCTTTGTTTGATCGAGGTGACTCATACGTCGATGTTTTGCAAAATCGATTCTTACTTCCCACTGGTAGCTTTGTTTGCTCTACCAATCAGTGTGATCACAGACAACCAGTCACCAATGATACCTGTCTCCGAGTTTCCAATCCCTGATCTTTGGTGGTCTTCATATTTTGTCATTATTTCCCCTAACATTTGGGATGGTTAGTTGGTTGACTGGTTCGTGTTCATAGGGGTTGAAACCACCAACCAGTTGTGAATGAATAGTTTTCTTGCTAAATCAATGGCTCTTGAGACTCCAAGCATCATTAATTAATCATCATCTTGCATGGCTGGTTGGTGGTTTGAAACATTTTTTATTCTCCCTACAAGTAGTAATCATTAACAAATGGTTGGTTGACTAATATATTTTCATGGGGGTTGGAAACACCGAACAGTAATTGCCAATAGTGATTGAGTATCGTGGTTAAGGTTTACTATTCTTCGTCAACACTAGTCACCCATCAATCTTAGGAGAGAGGAAGGTTCAGGTACCTGTGTGAGCAGCCAACCCTCGTTGTGAACCATATTCCTGATTATGGAGGTATAGCTTATTGATAAGAATTGTTAGCAGTGGTTGAGAGTGGTTATTTGTCCAGTTGAATGATGGTTTATGATGGTCAATGTAGTTCATGATTGATAGCTATGGTTACTAAACTGTGGTGTAACAACAATTAAGAACAACTAGTGGTGGCCAGGCATGGATAATATATGTTGAGAATGTTTGTTATCCAGTGAGGTAATCGTTAGCAAAGGTTGATAGCCGTCAGTCGCTAGATTCAAGGGGTAGCTAAAGTTATTCGTACAGGCGTTGTCATTTCACAGCTTGTTTGTTCCAGAGTTTAAGGTCCAGCAAGCTCAGTTAAACAGCTGGCTTGGCTCAAGACGGTTGCGAAGATCTTTGCACAGGAAATTGGCCAAAGACAACTGCAGAGTTTGTGTTGAATGCATGGGACGGAGCACCTGAAACATCTGATGGTTAGCACTGGTCATTAATAGGGAAAAACTGCCAAGATTAGAAAGGAAAATGATATGGAACATGGACAAGAATACCAAGGAATGTAATATGATTAATTAACACCGGTTGATGAAGATGCTATGAAATGTTGTTGTTGACAGACTAAGTGTTGTCAATCGTCGGTCAACATGAACCAACAATAGTGAACGATGATATGATAAAGGGACTAACAATTAAAGGTATTGTGAAACATACTGTAGGTAATGATCAACAACTTTTACCGGCTATTGTCAACCATCGTCAACATAAGCCACAGGTTTTGCTGCAGATTAAACAGCTTTTCTGGATGGCTTAGACCCACTAACCTAGAATTTTAACAATTTTGGGATATGATTTGTTTACCATGTAGCCACTAAGAAATACACTTTTAGCCGGGATCTATAAGCCACCAAGATGATCAGAACCAGTTGTTGCCCCTGGGAAGGAGCAGTAGCTTCAGCAGCTATCATTGCTGGCTGATCCCCATTGACACGTGGAGAACATGGGGAACGCATGGGCTTTGCGGGATGGCTGATGGCTCTATTCTTAGCAATACCATTAACCAATAATGGCTCACTAGTGATGATAATGGTTCATAATAGCTAGTAATACCATCAATAGGTGATAATAGACAACAATAGGTGATATGCCAACTATTTGGGTGTTTCTCAAAATAGGGGACCCCCAAAATGGTTGGTTTATTAGTATAAATGACTAAATGGATGTTTTGGGGGTGACCCTATTCTGAGAAACCACCACAGGTGCCATGATAGTTTCAATTGACCAATATTCTTGGGACGGTTTTTTACCACCAACAAGTTTTTGTTCACTTCATGTGCTTGATCATGATGAATTGTTAATAAGCAAGTGTGGTAAGATCACCCATCGCTGATAGCTTGCAGTACGACTTATCTTGTATTTAGGATAAATCCTTGATGATACTGGTGGATTATCAACCGATTGTCAACCAGAACTAACCACTGTCAAACATCACTTTGAGCTGGGCCACCAAAAGCACCAAAAGCAGCTGATGATTGTCAACAATTGATGATTTTGTCATGAACACATGCATGAATTGTGGATAATGATAGGTAAACCGTTCATTGTCAACCGCCTCTTCCTATATTGAGCATTATTTGCCATGATTCCCAACCTATCCAACCTCATTTTCACCACTGTGAAATGGCTGCCAGTTGAAAATTGATTCACCATTCATAAGCATCAATAGATATGAATCATCATTCTTTACCATGTAGACACCACTCGAAAATCAGTTGAGAGTTAATCAGCATGAATGACCATAGTTCACCATTCTCATTGTCCTTTGTTGACCTATGATTTCTCGATTGCATGTACAATAATCAACCGTCAACTTGTGCTCGGGGTGGTTGGGCTGCTGAGCCCAGAAGTGACGACAGCTGAGGGGGGCCGCTTGCCCATGGGAAAATCATCCATTGAGACAATCCAGAAGTGGGGTAAAGTTGTGGTTAATAAGCTGGTTAGTAGTGGCTAATCAAAGTGGTTAGTGATAGTAGTTTACAATACTGACTGATGCTGACTAGTAGCGACTAGTAATCCGGAATTCCCAGCAGATCAATAGTTGGTAAGGAACATCAGACAACATCAAATAACTATTTCCAATCAATTGATTACATGTTTTTTGATTCCCTTGCACGGTTTATGGCTGAGTCATTCAATATATGGGTCGTATGGGTGTTTCTCAAAATAGGGAACCTTCCAAATCATCCAATAGGAACCATGTATAGGAATAAACCAACTATTTTGGGAGCCCATTTCAAGAAAACACCACATATATGGCATATCCTCTATTTTTGTGGTTATTATCCCCTATTTATAACCATTATTAGTGGCTGTAAGCCCGTTTACTACTAGTTGTGGGTACCCCGAGGTACTGTTGTCATGTGGGAAACCACAACAGTCTCGGCAAATCAGTGAGTTTTCAGCGCATTTTCTAGTTGTTTGCCAACATGGACCATCAATGAATCATCGACTAATCTCAGTGTGGTTGGTTACTAACCATTGGTGAGCCATGATTTGTTCATTACCTTAGGATGGTTCCCAAAGTGGGATCATACCCGATACTGGTTGGTGGTTTCAAACATTTGTTTGCTTTCCCTAGTATGACTTGATAGTTAGTTGGTTGACTGTTGACTGATATTTTTCATAGGGGTTGAAACCACCAACCACTATTAGTGGGAGGAGAGCGTAATCTATGGACAATCTGCGGTTGTCTCTTATGCCATCAATTGATTTTATTTCTCAAATAAAAACCAGGGGTTGGTATTACTAGGGGAAGGGGAGGATAGTATTAGGGTGAAAAGTTCCAGCACTGTCAACCATCATTAGCCATCATTCGATGTAAGCATCATTGGCCTGGTCAATGATGATAAACGTCCACATGATCAACATGCATGAGCTGACGCGAAACCAGTTCAACAAGTGGTGCTTTGTTGTGCAACCGGGATGTTAGCCATCATGATCCAGAATCATCATGAATCAACAGACATAGAACTGAGCAAATCTACACTTGATGAGCTCATCAAGCAACAAGATCGAGGTTCACAATTCCTCAAGCTGCTCATTTGAAGCAGCTGTGCGCACTGACTCTGCAGATGAGCTCTTCGCAATTGAGACCAAGCACAGGCTGCCGTTTGGCAGGCCGTTTGGCAGGTCGTACAGTACTTTTGAAGGCGGCGAGGCGCGCAAATCTAGTTCCGTTGGTCGTGAAACTGGAACTCGCCAACGTCATGGCATCGAGTACCTGGATCTGTTTAGGATCCGTCTCGGCCAGAGTGCTACCCCAACGCCGCAGTGACACGAACTTCAGCTTCCGACACGCGCCGAGTGTGAAGCTGTGTAACGCCTTTCGCGTTCCGGGTTCCCGTCTCGGGTTCCCAGAGGAACCGCTGTTGTCCATAGGACCATCCGGTCACTTCAATAATCTGGGAATGAGTTTAAATTTGGCGCATTTTCTGCCCAATCAGAGAGTGGAATTTGGCCGGAGGCAGGAATTGTGAGACGATCATCCAGCATCATTTGGTCAGGGTACAGATATCAGGTTGACTGGTTGATGGCTTCAAATATGGTTTTAATGTTCCCAAATGTATTACCAAATGCTTGGTTGCTTGACTTGCGCATATTCATCATGACGCGGTGGTTCAACCACCGACCAGTTGAAGATTCAAGGTCATGTTGCCCGCACCGGCAAGTTTTGGGGTCTTGGAATGATGGCACCGTCGTATATGGGAGCATCCAGGAACTGCACTACATACAGGTTATAGTGATGCTAATAGTAATGGTTATGACTCAGTTATGACTTATTTTGGTAGTTATGATTTATCATGGTTAGTGGCGGTCAGTAGTGATTAGTAGTGGTAAGGGTTTTTTATTCATCGTTAGGCATGGTTAGAATGGTTGTAGCGGTTGACATTGGTTGGAAATGGCTATCATGGCTACTAGTGGTTAGCTTAATCCCTTGCCCAAAGCATACTGTTTGGTCGTGCCTTGCATTGACCAGGGCTCACCATAACAAATCCTTGTTATTGATTAATGTATTTGTCAATTATCAACAGCATTACAGTAATTCATCATGAATCATGATGAAGCGAAATCAAACATTGACTTTGTATCAATTAATTACTAAGTATCACGAATCATTGAATATTATATATATAATCCATCAACAATCAACCATGATTAATCATCCCTGTACCATTTAACAATCAATAGTTCACCCTTATCCACAGTCTTTACAGGTCCTTGCTTGCACTCCCTGCCTTCTTTCGATTGCCATTTCCAGGGGCTCTGAAATCCATCCCCAGACACAAAGGGTGATGGGCAACAGGGCTGTGACAGCCGGGCCATTTTGACCAGAGATCAATGTCAAGCATCCGTTAACCATCAAAACCCATGGAACTACGAGTTACTTGTAACCTGATGATTATATGGGTTGCAGTGATTTTTATTGTTATTGATGTAAAATTGACAACTGGCTTCACAATCAACAACTTCAATAACCGCTGTTGTACCCACTAGTTGCACCCACTAGTTGTACCCACTCCAATAATCACTGTTGTACCATCAATTGGCAGTGGGTCAAAACCCCTGCTTCCCCTCTCATTAATCATTGTTTTCCCTATTATTACTGGTTACTATTCCCCATGAAATTGGATGGTGAACTGCTTGACCCATAGCCATATATATATATATATATATATATATACCCCTCACTCCAGGTACCTGGAAATTTCCAGGATCCTTGACGATAACCTG
Source organism: Symbiodinium kawagutii (assembly GCA_009767595.1). Classification (NCBI taxonomy): domain Eukaryota; class Dinophyceae; order Suessiales; family Symbiodiniaceae; genus Symbiodinium; species Symbiodinium kawagutii. Next base: position 185,738 of record VSDK01020943.1, read on the forward strand.
TGTCTTGGGATCTGTGATGTGCAAAAACCTGGTTTATTGTCAAGAACCTGGTTTTTGACATAGAGGGCTCTGATTGGGCAACATGTGCCATATATCAAGATATCATACCGTGTGGAAGCACCAAAGTGGATTGTATGACACTGATCATTATTTATCTATCATCCGAAGCAACCAAGGGAGACCATTCGCTTGAATCAACCTGGGTGCTGCCAGAACTCACACTTCCAAGTCGCTCGCCTCGAGAGAGAAACATGAGAAACGTTTTTTTGAGCTTGGCATCTGGCATACGATGGTGAGACTGGGTTTCTATGATCTTTTTTAAAGATACAATAGGGGCTTTCTGCGGTTTCTGCCGACGCGACCACTAACTGGATCACTGGCTAGATCAACCACCGTGACATTTCAGCAACAACGCGGATAACAACAGATTGATAAAACAACATTTCCTATCATCACCCAGCTATGTTCTCCTGGGACATTGCTCCCTGATTGCGGCGGTGATGGCACCGCTGATGGAATCCTGGCACAACTGCTGCCACCTTTGCTGCTCGGGCCCTAGTCTCGAAGATGCAACGGTGGATGTCAACCAGCTAGCTGCCATCAGAGTCCGGCACCAGCATCTCCTGCAAGCATCAAACCATGCCCGGGTGCCATGTAGGATTTGGGCTCAGTTTCAAGGTGAGTGGTGCCCAGAGATGCATTTCATCACTAAAACCCCGTGATTTGGCCATATCAGCTCTAAAACCCTTTCAGGGTTTGGCCATTTTCCAAAAATGAAATCACATAAACTTGACAGTGTAAAAATTTTCATCAAACATGTCGAATTCACCCCCCAACTCAGCAAAAACCGGCATTTTTTGACATCCAGTCTTCGGACACTGCTCCACGGGCAGGCTTTGTACAGCCCCAGGATCAGACTTCAGAGTGCCTGGCACGCTCGATGGTCAAAGCAACATTTCAAAATCAATGCACCAAACAAGCCAGTCTGCAAGGAAGAAACCAACAGCGAGACATGTCTTGGCTTTGTTAAAATATGAATATGCCCTTTAATAATTAATACATGGCATGTAGTCATAACCACCATGATGTTAACATAACCAACCATGCATCCCATGAACCACCATGCATGAAACCAAGTCATGTGCATGACATGTCATCTAAATTTGCATGAACCACCATGAACCACCATGCTATACAACCACCATCATGATTGATACATGGCATGTAGTCATAACCACCATGATGTTAACATAACCAACCATGCATCCCATGAACCACCATGCATGAAACCAAGTCATGTGCATGACATGTCATCTAAATTTGCATGAACCACCATGAACCACCATGCTTTACAACCACCATCATGATTGATACATGGCATGTAGTCAGAACCACCATGATGTTAGTGTAACCAACCATGCATCCCATGAACCACCATGCATGAAACCAAGTCATGTGCATGACATGTCATGTAAATTTACATGAACCACCATGAACCACCATGCTTTACAACCACCATCATGATTGATACATGGCATGTAGTCAGAACCACCATGATGTTAGTGTAACCAACCATGCATCCCATGAACCACCATGCATGAAACCAAGTCATGTGCATGACATGTCATGTAAATTTACATGAACCACCATGAACCACCATGCTATAC